>JANIIA010382143.1:0-20332 GCA_027478495.1 Erythroxylum alaternifolium | reverse complement strand
GTTTCATCAATACCCCGTCTTGATGAAACTACGACTAGGAACATTTTAGGAATAATATAAAACTGCAATTCGAATCTTATAATTATAATCGCATTATAATTTCTAATTGCATAATAATTATTCTATGGATTTTATCTTTATGATTAATAATTAAATAATTAACAAATGCAAAAAGATAAAGAATGCCTTTTATTGAATAATAATAATGTCATACAAATAAAATTACAGCCAAAATAAATTGGTTGCAAGGGCATAAACTAACACTCCTTGCTACAACATCAGTCGCCTAGTAAGTCCTATATCCTCCTCAACGTCGCCACCCACCTCCAGTGCTCCTCTGCCAGTCACCTAGATATCCTCTGCCCTCCTCTATGCTCCTCGTTCACTTTTTCTTTTACTAAAGTTTGTTGTTAGGTTTTAACAAGTGTCTGTTTTGAAGAGAGTATGTTTTCCAGACTTTTGGAAACTAGCCGTTTGAGAAAGGAAAAGGGCCCCTCCCTCTCATTACCATTTCTCTGAATTAAAAAAATATTTCTATTGGTTTTTGAATATTATTACAAGTATTGCATTTACTAACTTCTACTATTGAGATTTGGAATATTTTGTGTTTGCATGGAAGTAAAAGGAGGAGCTTATTAGCTTGCATTTCAGAAGGCTGATTTATAGTAAGTCCTACAATAAAGGAGTTTCTGGCAAATGGTGCTAAATACGACAAGAATATGCAAAGTTAGTGTATGACATATTAAACATATCAAATCGGTTTGGTTATTTCCCTTCTCTAATTAATTAGTATCTTTAAACTTTTCGTATCTATTATATATACTTGTGATTGATTTCAAATTGTGTTTGCTTGTGGTAGATCCATTGCTCTTTGGGTATTGAGATTTCAGTTTACATCAACTTATTAATAAAAGTTTTAAGTTCTTTTTTGTTTATAGTTTTCAATATTTTTTTTGATATTTTTAATTGTTCATGTGATTCTCATATTTGTTTATTATGGTGCCCATTATGATATTCTTTATCAATCTTTTTTTCCCTTTCCTAGTTACATTAGAATTGGTTAGGGACTCATTATGTTTGTCTTCTATAGATGCCATTGGGTATTAGGGTAGGAGTGGTGATTTTCACTTCTAATGATATAACAAAGGCTAGTCCATCAGTGAGTTTCAGGTCTAAAAGAAGAAAAGATGTTGACTGATTACAAATAGATTCTTAAAATATGGGGAACCTTACAGGGAAGCCTTGAGAATTAGTGGAGATTTTAAACAAATATAATATTCATATAGTGTGTGTCTAGGAGACAAGGTAGACAGGGGCTAAAGCAAAAGAGATTAATTGGTTCAAACTTTGGTATTTAGAGTTTTCAAGACAACATAATAGAGTTGGTATCTTAAGGAGTGTTTGTTTCCATTTTTGTTTTTAGTTTTTAGTTTTTGTTTTCAAATTAGAAAAGACTATTTATTTGAGTTTTTAGTTTCTGTTTTTGGTTTTGGTTTCTTTCAATTTTCAAAAATTATGAAAACCATAAAAAGTAGTTTTTGTTTCATATTTATGTTTTTTTAATAATCCTTCTAACTATCATTTAAATATATATTATTTAAATTATTTAATTATTAATAAAAATTATGAATAATTTAATTCAAGATTATATACTTAATAAATTAAAATTAATTCTCAATAAAAATTATGAATAATTTAATTTTATAATTAAAATATATGAAATTAAGTTTATTAATTATTAATAAATATAATTAAATTTAAAATATAAATATTAAAATAAAATTTGAATAAATAATTAAAATGTATTTCAAATAAATATTAATTTATAAATTATTTATTTTATTAAAATAACATAATTTTATCAATAATTTTTTGATAAATATTATATAACATATTAAATAAATTTATTTAATTAAAAATAATTTATCTTTAAGTTTTATCTAATATGTAATTATTATCTGTGGTAAAAATATAACTTTATTAATATTAACAACCAAAGAAGTTTTTGTTTTCATTCAAAACAAAAAACTGAAAACAAAAACTAAAAACTACAACAAAAAAATAAAAGTAGAACCAAGTGATACTTTAATTATCAAGGAACTCATAAATCACGTTATAGAGGTAAAAAGAACTAAGGATAGGATTATGTCATTAAAGATGTGTTATTTTAAATGTGTTGTGTGCTTATGTATCTCAAGTAGGGTTGGACGTATAAATTAAGCGCCAATTCTAGGAAGAGTTTCGATGAGGTGATTCAGGAGATCCCCCCAAACGAGAGGGTTATTCTAAGAGGAGATTATAATCATCATATACAGGGAAACGAATAATAGCAGGACGACTTTTTTAGATTTCATGGCACTGCCAACTCTTTTTTTAAAGAAAAATAAGGATCTCTTGGTTACTTTTAAGAATAGAACCATAAAAACTCAAATTGACTCTTTCCTTATAAGGCAGAGGGATTAACCTGGTTGTAAGGATTGCAAGGTGATAACTAATGATTACTTGTCAACTCAACATAGATTGCTAGTTTTGGATCTTATTATTAAGGTTTGGAGGAAGAAAAAATGGCCTAGGAGGTGTGCTAGAGTCAGATGGTAGAATTTTAAAGGAAATATAGTGAAACAATTTAAAGATAAAGTAATATATGGAGAATAATGAAAATTGGAAGGGGACACTAACTAGATGTGGGAAAGAGTAGTAACTAGTGTTTTAAAAACCAAACTGGACATTAGAATCAGTTGGAGGAATGGTTTAATGTTTGAAAGTTCAACTGGTAAGAAATTGCTATAAAACTGTTATATAGTAAATAAAAAGTAAAATTTTTGAATTAATCAACTTTTTGGTTCCGTTCAATTTACTTTAATCAATAATAACTCTTATTGTCAAAAATAAATAAATTTATTAATTTATTTTAATATTTGTCTTTTTTAATATTGAGATCCTGAATATAACATGTAAATATTAATTTTTTTAAAGAAGTAAATAACTTCATTATAATTTAATATTCATCATTTAATATTCTTTAAAATCTTAGTTTGATATATAAAATTTTAATTGTATCTATATCACTTACGTATTGATATATAAAATTTAAAATATGTCTATATCACTTATGTAATAACACATAAGTTTATTGTACAATAAATATATATATATTAAAAAATATTTTATTTACATAATTTATTCATCTTTTAACCATTCATTTTTTCCTCTTTTCTCGTTTCTTTGAAAGAAAATGAATGGGCAATTCTTAAAGCCCTTCTACTACTGCCAAATTCTAGGACATATCTTGTTTTCTTACTGTATATCCAACTTTTAAGAACAAGATTCTAATTTTCATCTATTTATCTGCTTCTTTGATTTTTTTTCTTTGATCATCGTCTTTCTCCATTCTTGTAGCCTTAAACATTCGAGTTGAGCCACACCTATTCCTCTTTGGGGAGGATGTTTCTTGTGAGGTAGGCATTTGCTGGCTTTTCTTCCTTGGGTACTATTATTTACAAGTTTAGGTTTATGAAAGAATAGAAATTGGTGTAGCCATTGACGAATGTTTCTTGAGACAAAACAAACAACCCGATAGTGTTTGCAACCTAAGATAAAAGAGAGGTGAAGGAGATGATATAATGATACTGGTAAAGGAAGCGAGGAGAAGTGAAAGCATAAAGAGTGAAGTGAGTGTTTTTTGGCTTTTGAAATTAACAATAAACCAGTTCCAACCGGTTCTTAGGTAAACCGGCCAGTTCAGGGATGAACCGGTCTGTTTTTTTTATATAGAGGTTATTAAATGAAATCAAACCAGACAACTAACTGGTTCAAACTATTTTCGATCCAATTTGTCAATCTGATTCAATTTTTAAAACATTGGTAGCAACTCTTATAAGAAATATAGCTATAGAGACCTTAGGCGTTCCCAAAGGTCTACAGATAGTAAGAGGGGGTCTTGGAGGTGAAATGAAGATGTACAAGAAAATGATATAATAAAAAAGGCTAACTGTAAAGCTATATTGGATAACACCATAAAAGTAGAGAAAGTAGTTAATAGGGAAAGTTATAATAGCATAAAGAAAGAGGAAAAGAAGATAATCTCAAAAGCTAAAAGTAGAGCTTATGAGAAATTATACCAATAATTGGATACTAAAGATGAAAAAAATGATATTTTTAAGTTAACGAGAGCTAGGGAACAAAAAGTGAGAGAATTAGATTAAGTTTGTTGTATAAAAGATGAAGCAGAGTAAGTGTTCGTAGCTGAAAATGACATCAAGAGATGATGGCAGAGGTACTTCTATAGAATTTTTTTTAACGAAGTCGTAGAGGATAACATTTATTTAGTTTATCTTAGTATGTTCAAGAGGTATCGTAATTTTATGTATTGTCAGCACATTACAAGGAAAGAAATTAAAAAAGTTTTGAGGGAGATGAATAATGGAAGGGTAATAGAGCCTGATGATATACCTATACAGGTATGGAAGAGCTTGGGTGAAGAGGATCTTATTTAGCTAACCAAACTTTTTAATGTGATCTTTAGCTTTGCCAAAATATCGGATGAGTAGAGATTTAATATGCTAATTCTTTTATATAAGAACAAAGGGGACATCCAAAGTTGTAACAACTATAGAGGCATTAAATTACTTAGTCACACCATGAAGTTATGAGAGAAGGTGATTAAGAAGAGAGTGAGAAATGATGCCTTTATTATGGAAACCAGTTTGGCTCCATACTAGGAAGGTCCACCACAGAAGCTTTACATCTCCTTAGAAGATTAATGGAATATTACAGGAAAAGACAGCGTAACTTACACATAGTTTCTATTAATTTAAAGAATGTGTATGACAAGGTACCTAGGAAAATTATGTGGAGGTGTTTAGATGGTTTATATGACCTATATATGGGTTATTAAGGATATGTATAAAGGTGTTAAAACTAGAGTAAAGACTATAGGAGGGAATATAATGCTTTTTTTCTATCGATATTAGGCTAAACCAAGGCTCCTTTTTAAGCCTTTTTTGTTTGTAGTAGTGATTGACGAGCTCACCAAGATATGTTGTTTATTGATGACATTATTTTATTATATAAGACAAAAGAAAATGTCAATGTCAATTTTAAACTTTAGAGGGATACATTAAAGTTGAAAGAGCTTTAAATTGAGTGAAACAAAGACTGAATATATAGAGTGTAACTTTTTTGGACATAGGGTGGCTATCGTTATGGTGGTCAAGATTGATTCAGAAGTTATACCACAAAAGAAGTGTTTTAAATATATAGGATCTATCTTATAGAGTAATTAAGAGATTAATGAAGACTTAATGCATCGTATCAAATTAGGATGACTTAAATGAAAAAGTGCTTCAGGAGTTTTATATGATAAGAAGATATCACTCAAGCTTAAAGGTAAATTTTATTATCGATTAGGCCAGCTATAATCTATAGGGTAGAGTGTTGATAAATCAAACAAATGCATGGTCATAAGCTAGTGGTGGTGGAGATGAGGATGCTCCATTAAATGTGTAACCTTACTAGAAGAGATAAGGTCAGGAATGTAATGATAGGAGACGAATTAAAGGTAGCTAATATTATTGAAAATTAAGAGATACAAAGCTTAGGTGGTTTATAGATATTAAGAGGAGACACCCAGAAGCTCCAGTAAGATGCGAGAAGATTATATTTAGAGGTTGTAAGAGAAAAAAAGGAGATTTAAGAAAAATTGGGGGAAGATGATCAAAAATGATATGACTCTGCTGTAACTTATTAAGAACATGGTCCTTAATAGAAAACTTTGACATACTAGGATACGAATAAGGGATCCCACATAAAGAGATCCTTGTCGTTCTCATTAGCATTTCCTCTCGTATTTAACCTAAACATTTTCATATTTAGCCTTATTATTATCATTGTTGTTTTTTTCATTATTGCTATTTTTTAATATCTTTTTTATGTTGTATCTTTATCGTATTATTTTATGATTATTTTATTTATTTCATATGAGTTCTTAGGAAATAGTCTCTTTACTAGGTAGGGGTAAGATTGGATATTATTGAACCTCCCCAGATCCTGCATATTAGCGAAATTTTTACTAGACTATTGTTGTTGTAGTCTAATGTAAAATTTAAACTTAAACTTGACGTAAAACTCGATCTTTAACAAAAATGCTTCAATTTGGATCAAATTTTGATCAACTCAATATTACCTCATTAACTTCAAGTTAGATCATAAAACTCTAGCCTGAATATAGTCTAAACCTAGATTTTTGATAAAAAAGCTTAAATTCGATTTAAAGTCTATTCAACTCTGGTCGATTTTGTTAATTATAGACTTGACCATTTTTATCCCTAATCTTATATAAAGGAGAAAATAAAAAATTTATATTAATATTAACGTAATATTTACTTGACAAAATCTTAACATAATTAAGAATTTTATTAATTAGGAATTCAACTTAAATAATTTTAAAATTTTAAAATTCTTTTTGTAGATCCCAAATTGTTGAAGTCTATCTTAGATTTTAATGTAATCTAGTTGAGTTTGAAAAAGTAATGTCTTTGCTTCGAATGAAAAGGGAAATGTACCTGTAGAACTCTTGCACTTCATTTCTTTTGAAGAATTTCATAGGAGAGTTAAAGTGGGCCGCACTCTTCATTCCATCCTCACCATAGATGCTAGACTCGGTCACAATTCACATTGCCCTTATTGCGACTTCGGTTGACTTGGCACTGCCTCCAATAGTGTGGTAATTAAAAATAATTTTAGGATTGTAATTTTCTAATTTAGTTTGCTAGAATCTCTTATTCTTTACTCGGACATCGTACAACTCCGAAATGGAAGTCAATTCGGTCTGTTGGTCCCATTTAAGATTCTTACTAGAAATTCTCTACTCAATCGGAGGTTTAAAAAGTATATGATAGTATCAGGTTCTTCGTGACAAATTGAAATTCTAAAAGGTAAATAACTATATTTAAATTCCATGAACACAAATATTTGCAAGTTGACATGATCGTCGTTGAAACTCCTAACAAAAGCCAATAAAAGTATCGAAGGGTGGTACCCACTCGGAATTGGCGAATGTAACCTTAAATGTGACTATGAAACTAAGAATCAAATTATAATACGAAGAGAATAAAATACTCTGGCAGTGGGACCAAATTCTTCGTGCATAGGAAATGACAGCAAAAGCTTCCTACGACCATAGACTAAAAGATCATCAACGCTATGTCACTCATCAACGTGAAGAAGGAGAAAGGTCTAGGTTTGTAGGTATTCTTATTCTTCTTTTCGATTGTTGTCCCCATCGTGTGTATGATTGGTTAAACTAGTATATTTCTTTTAAGTCTGCTAAAGGTGTAGTTCAATTTAAAGTATTAAAATTTTGAATATCTGAATCTCAAACAAGCCGATGGATGTATTAATTTTTGCTACGTCAAAAAGCAAGTAAACGCATTTTATCTACAGCCCACCTACGTAGATATTCAAGCCCCAGTTTTCTCTAGAAAGGTGGAGATATCACGAGCCCATAATCTAGTTCTACCTGCTAAAAGATCTCATCTATACATTAAGTTATGGGTACGTAATATCTCATCCCTCTAGTGAGTGACTAAGGAGTAGGAACAAAGTATATATGGACCTCTTCTTGTTCCTTTAGGAAATTTCGTGGGTCATAAGATTTAGACTGGTCAGGGCTATGTAGTCCCTACTTTTTAAGTTTATGCTTTGCAACTTGCAACTCTAAGTTATCCTTTTCTTGTCCCCAGGAGACCCCATTTCCTTGAAATTATGTGGATAAAACAATATAATGATTGTGATTTGGGATACATATACTCTAGCTATAAAATTTCACACCAGAATTCCGTGATATTTCGAAAGCTTCCACTATCCACCTTATATTTAGATATTTGGCTAGCCGTTTTGTAAGAAGACTTTTGAAGTATCACTACAAGAGTTAAGACATTTAGTGACAATTTTTTTGTGACTAATTATTGTTTCGTTACAAATGTGAGGGTTTTTGTGATAAGATAATTGATTGACACTATTGTTTAGATTAACTGTGATGATTTATTTTTTTTGTCACAAATATAATAGTAATTGTGATAATTTAGTATTTTTCACAATTAAGTTGTCACTATTAATATATTAATAGTGTCAAAATTTCGTTTATTACTAAGTTTTGTCATTAAAAGCTTATGCAATTTGGCATCAAAATAATTTTGGTGGAAATAAATTGTTATTGTGACAAAACATATGTTACTAACTAATATTTTCTATTTCTTATAAAAAAATATAGTTTGGTCACAAATATTTTTCTTTTTGTTACGAAACGATTAATCGTCACACAATATTTTACTTGTTATGACAACAAATTTTGTCAATAAATATTCAATTAATTAGTGTCTCTTCATATTGTCACAATAAACTGAACTATAACTATGATCACAACTATTCGTAATTTAATGACAATTTTTTTGTGACTAACTATTTTTGTCATCACAAATACGATATTTTTAGTACCAAAATGATTGATTGACGCTATTGTTTGGATTATCTGTGATAATTTATATTTTTGTCACTAATACAATAGTAATTGTGGCAATTTAATATCTTTCACAGTTAAATTGACACTATTAATATATTAATAGTGTTAAAATTTATTTTATTACTAAGTTTTGTCACTAAAAGTCTATGAAATTGAGCGCCAAAATAATTTTGACGAGAATTAATTGTAATTGTGACAAAACATATGTTGGTAACTAATATTTTCTATTTGTTGTAACAAAACATAGTTTGGTCACTAATATTTTTGTTGTTGTGATGAAACAGTTTACCGTCACACAATATTTTACTTGTTGTGACGAAAACTTTTGTCAATAAATATTTAATCAATTAGTGTCTATTTAATATTGTCACAATCACCAAACTATAACTATGGTCACTACCATTTGTAATTTAGTGACAATTTGTTTGTGCCTAAGTATTATTTTGTCACAGATACGAGGTTTATTGTGACAAACAATTGATCGTCACTATTATTTGGATTAACTGTGATGATTTATTTTCGTGTCACTAATACAATGAGAATTGTGACAATTTAGTATCTTCACAATTAAATTGTCACTATTAATATATTAATAGTGTCAAATTTTCTTTTATCACTAATTTTTGTGATTAAAAGCCTATGTACTTGTTTTAACGAAAACTTTTGTCGATAAAAATTCAATTAGTTAGTGTCTATTTAATATTGTCATAACAACCGAACTATCACTATGCTCACTACTATTTGTCATTTTAGTGACAAGCAACTAACATTAATGTACCCTTAAAATTGTGGACACTAGCTGGGAAAAGTCATGGAAGCTCGACCAAAATTTTAAATTTTAAATTGACCAATCGAAAGTCAATATCATGGGAAAAAGATAAGCATGCACTACAAGAGTTAAGACATTGACTAACTATTGTTTGGTCACTAATATTGTTTTCTTGTTGTACAAAACATAATTTGGTCACTAATATGTGAGATTTTGAAGTGTTTTTGCTTCTTGTTGTGCAAAACATTGTTTGGTCACTAATATGTGAAATTTTGAAGTGTCTTTGCAAATCTTTAAATTGTGAATTTTTGCAATTTCAATTTCTCATTATTTGGTTTACTCAAACAAAACTCAATTTGAATTACTTGGTGACTAAACAATCCTTAAAATAACGATACCTTGCGATACTATTTTATACGAGTCGTATACTTACGATATAGCAACTTCAATTAATTTTAAAACTTTAAGCTAAACATGAAGGAGTTATCAACATATTACCACCAAATTGTACAATATAAGACTTCTACAAAAATTACATGCATTCTAGGGTGGTTATTTATAGAAGCATGTCATCCTTCTCTCTAAATTGTAGACTTTCTTATTCCCTATACCAACACTAATTTAGACGTCAAATTCAAAGCCTACATATTTCATATAAAACAACATCGTTTTGGATAATAGAATATTATTTTAATTTCTAAAATAAAAAAAATTTAATCAAGTCTAACTGAAGCACATAATTTCAAGCCAAGTTTGGATCTAGGTGAGTGCAAATTCTACCCATTATTATCAACCTTAAGCAACATTCATAAAAAGATGCATAGGCTCAAGATTTTCAATTTATTATTTAATGAAAAACTATTTATTTTAATGTTTTAGGAGATTTATTAACTTTTCTTTTTATTTCTATTTTTAATTTTTTATAATAAAATTTATATTTTCGTGATTGTTATATATTTAAATGCTATTTAGCAAATAAAATAATTTTTTAATTTTTTAATTAAATGGACAGGTGACTTGCTCCTCGTCCATAAGGTAAAAAAGAACTTTAAATTAAATAAGAGAATCTTTTTTGGAATACAAAGGGTCAGTAAGCCATATTTGCAGTTGTTTCTCTTGAACTACGCATATCTAGTTGAAATTAATGAAGAGTTACGAAGTTAAAACTTAGATGCGTCTCCTAATGTGCATACATTGAACTTGGTGCCTCAAAAGCTGCACAGAGAGAGTGAGAGAGAGAGAGATACTTAGGAGCCTCTTTCACCTTCACGAGTGGGAGATCAAAGGCTACTTCTTTTGTTACCAAAGATAAGAGAATGGAGATTGATCTATCCCTCAAACTTGATTCAGAGAACTAAGAAGAAGAGCACAAACATGAAATGAAACAAGAAAGGAACTGTGAAGATCTAAGGTATATTAATGGTCCACAAGACAATAATGAATCAAAAACAGAAACAGCTAGAGGAGGAGAAGTTGTGGAAGAGTTATCTGCAAAAGAGTCATTTGTGAGGAAGAACATCAAGTCAGAAGAGTTATCTTCTTTGCAAACATAGATGAATCGTATGAAGGAAGAGAACCAAGTGTTGAAGAAAGTAATGGAATAAACCATGAAATATTACTGTGATTTGCAGAAAAAACTCGCTTCCTTTCAAAAGGTACAAATTCTCTTTTTTCAAATCAATGATTCCAAGTTATTTTTAAGCTCTGCAGAAGAAACTCGCTTCTCGTTAAAAGGTAAAATTTCTCTTTTTTCAAATCAATGATTCCAAGTTAGTTTTAAGTATTTCGAAGCCTATTGTGAATTAATTAGATGATAAAAGCCTTTAATGTATATAAATGTATCTTGTTTCCATTTAGAACTAAGATGCAATATCGGTCTCGTTTTATGGCCAGAAAATCTACATTGTTTCACGTACTGATATTAAGTGGTTATCGAGCAAAGCAAACGGTCATTATGAGTGCAACTAACTAGAACCAGAGAGACTTGTTCTTTCTTCGGCCAAATTTTTCTAGCTACCCAAACACACAATCGTCTACGTACCTGTAATTATTGTGTCAATACTCTCCTCTACTTCTTCGCTCGTTTCAACATCAAGGACCAATTCTTCATCTTCTTTTGGGCTTATCCATTTTAAAACTAAACTCAACCCCATCATCCCAAGACCATCAATTTCATCTTCTTCTCTCCGCTGCTCTGCATAAACCTTTTCTTTCTTTTCCAACAACACCCTCCTAGATGTAGATGGTTAGGCCTCTCATTTCTTGCAGAATAATTCAATTGCTGATTTTGTGAGGTTCAACAGAGGTTCTGACAATAGCAGGGCCACTATTGATAGTTATAGAAAGAGGTTCCCTTCGTCACTTCTTGAGCCTTTCTTAAGGGTACTCTCAAAGAGTTTTGCGTCAGTTTTGATTCTGTCACTTGCTTGGTTTTTAAAATATTAAATTAATTATGTAGGTTGATTTGGTTTCAACCATTCACATTGTGGATAAAGAGTATGCATAATTTTTCTTTAATTTGTTTCTCCTTTTAATTATTATGGAGTTACAGTTGATTTATTACTATTAAAACCTTAACTTTGATGTGTTATCTTTGGGAGTTTGCTAAAATTTGTATATGTTTTATTTGACATTTTGATCTCATGAATTTTAGATTTACCAGGAAACACATTCATGTATCTTTTCTGTTTTTCCTATCTTCTGTGTTGACTTTCACTTGTAGTTTGTCACGGTTTGCATGTGCTTTGAGACTTTGCAGAAGGAGTTTGACAATTATAACTAATACTATTTGAGATGGTCAAGAGTGGGGAAAGTCTAGAGAATAGAAATCTTACTATTGCAGAGAAACTGAAGGATCCACGCACTAAGGGATTTAGCATCATTGGATTTATACAGTGACAAATGGCTAGAATCCTTATGCTTGATTTCTAGTTAGACTGCCTCGATTACTAGGCTGAAAACTATTATCATGCTGATCTTGACTTCACAATCCTCCAACAATAATTGGCATTTATTCATTTAAATTTGCAAACTATTTAATTGATTCTATTTTTATTTATTTTGTAGGAAACAAATCAATAGTGAATTTTATTTAGAAGAATAGCCAAGAAAATTTACCTCGGAGAGTTTTAGCTTAAATTAGTAAGTACTAGTTTGGGATAACTGTAATAAATATAATTGTCTTGGATATTAAATTTTCCAATCTATATATTGGAAATTAGAATTTTGTATATTTTGGTTATTTTTATATATGCTAATAGTTTTTATTTGATTTTGTGATAATATCTTGACACTAAAAATCTATATCATTTGTAACAATTTTTATTTTATGGCCACCAATGCAAAATTTTTTATCGATTACGCAATTAAATTGTTAAATTTAATAATATTATTTATGACAAACACGAACATATTAGTGATAAATTTACTGTAACATATAATATTTATTTAGTGGCAACATTATTGTAACATATAACTTTCATACTTGTGACGAAATCTGCTAGACAATATAGCCACTGATGCAAATTTCTTTTACAACTAATGTAATTTTGTTAATGAATTGATAGTTTTATTTGTCATAATAATAAACACATTAGTGACAATACTTTTTGTAAGAACCAATTTTCATTTTTGTGACAAAATGATGTTGACACTTTTTTATTAAAACATTAGTGACTAAGAAGTAATGGACACTGATAAAAAAAATTATTAGTGAAAAATGTTTTTTCATAATTTATAATTATTTTAGTGGAGATAATTGTAACAATAAAATGAAGTACTATTACGACTATATTCGTCACTACTTTATATTATTTGTGTCGACAAACTTGTCATAAATATGTAAAGTTATTGTGACCATATAGTTTTGTCATAAATTTTACAAGTTTTAGTTATAATATTTGTGTCATAAATTTGTTGCATAATTGTGACCATTTGTTAAATTAGTCACTATTTCAGTAGTGATGGAGGTATTTGTGACGGGAGGTGATGACTTCAAATATTGGTCACTATTAATAATAGTGACTAATATTACTGCCTTTAGTGACATCTTTTACTTTCACTAACAATATAATTTCTTGTAGTGTAATGACATGATATTTTCCTATTATAATTTTTAAAGATAAAATAAGTATTTTTTTAAATTCTCAATAGAAAGTGATTCATTTCTCTTTAGCTTCCACTAAAACTGTCTTGGAACGAACTTCGCTTTATCAAGGCCCTTCATCATCAACCACTAGTTTGATCCTCGAAACATGCTGTTAGGAAACCAAGATGAGATTAGATCCTGACTGCAAAAGAATAATTACAAAAATTTTTCGTAACTTTTGATTTCCCTAAAACTAAGATCTCTTTGATTATATAAAATGATTTAACACAAATCATAATAAAGCAGAATCTTAATTCGTACCTTATTTTGAAACTTGATCCTTATCTTGATGAATCTCAAACTGTTTCCAAAACTGATCTATCTCAACCACCATAGTCACATAAGTATCCTGCATCTAATAGTATCTACAAAATGAGTTGAAAAAAATTTGTAATACTTATAAAGAAAGTTAAGTAAAAAGTGCTAGCTCTATAGAGCTTAAGCCTTTTATAATAAGCTTTGGATGTTTTAGTAATTTAATTGAAATTAAATTCTAATTTCAATTAAACTTTAATTGGAATTACAAATAATTATAATTAAATATCAATTACGCTCAAATAAGATTCAATATTTCATATTGATTCTTATTTATTAAATGCCTTATATTTAATCATAAAGTTTCTCAAACTTTACAATCAAGTTCAGCTTGATTAAATTAACTTTACTCTCTTCAACCCATTCCATATGTGAGACCCATTAGGTTCCCAAATATGTTGGCAATGATTACAAATTATAATTATAATTCATAATTGAAATTAAATAAATTAAAACTCCTTTTAATTTATCTTTAATTTTTCAATTAAACAATTTATAATCATAGATTAAGATTGACGTCTAGCTATAAAACCTGTATTGTTTATAATCATAGATCAAGATTGACGTCTTTAATTCTCTAAAAAATATCGCATAATTGATTGTTTAATTGTTTCTTCATATTTCAAGTTTTCGGTTCACGCTTTTGTTTGTTTCTTCCTTGTTACTAGACGAAGTGAAATATGTAATTTGGTTATGTTTTAAATACAAGTGCGATTTGAGAAAGTTTTTCCAGTGCAACTTCTCCCTAGTAATGATTTAATCTGTGCGTTTAGTTTCTGACGCCCAAAGCTTTGTCAATGTTATTATCTTGGAAAGGGTGAGAGAAGTTTGACAATAAAAGAAGCAGGACCCATAACATTTTCTTTTGGTTTTGGTTTTTCTGCCGTGCAAGTATAGATAATCATGGGTTCATTCAAAACAATTACTTATCTATACATTATATGCACGATATTCATGAAATCGAAAAATATATATCTATATTTTTATATTCACAGTATTTTGTGTTTCACAATTTTCATGTGCGTATATATGTAGATAAGCATAAGATGGTTTTGATTGTCGTGTATATCTATAACTTGTTTACATCCATAGGTCTTTAAATAAAAGAAGAGGTCTTTAAATATCCTGATTTTTATGTTTGACTGCCAATATGAACAATATATATATATATATATATATAAATTGTTTATTTACTTGGAATAGAGGGCTTTTCCATGAATGGATTTATAAAGAGAAGATTTTATAAAAGAAGATAGCTTTATAAAATCTTGATTTCTGTATGTATATATTGAATAGTAAATGGGTCAAAATCATGTAGTCTTTGTGGTTTGAATTATTCACAAGCTGTCTCTTACTAAGGCTTTGTGTAAATACTAGAGGAAACATGGATGAAGCTTATGTCTATTATTTTATTTATTTATTATTATTGTTATTTTAAGATGATGTAAGTGGGCAAGTGCATTGATGATTAAAGTATAATTTATTTATGTATATGTATAATTTTAATATTTATATTTATGATAATTTGTTAGTCACTAAAGTGGCCAAACTTTAATGTTCAGTGAATATTAATTTATAAAATATTTTCATTCAATTACTATTGATTTATGGATGCTAATTAAGAAAAATCATATAATGAATTCATGGGTATTTGAAATTCTCTATTTATAAAATATTTTAGGATTACCCAAAGGTTAATTAATTAATTTTATAATTTGTGAACATGAAATATTAATTTATATACTTACAATGAATGTGCTTAGTATATCCAAAGATAGCTAACATGTTAATTTGAGGTATATTTAATTAACAATTAAGTCATATAAAATTAGCATCTTTATTGTAATTAGGGTATGTCTTAAAGTTGCCCAAAGGAGATCTTAGATATACACTAAATGTTTTGTGTGGAATAATTATTTTGAATATAATTTGAGTGTTAAGTTTTATGACTCAAAGAATTAACGTGTGAGCACTCTATTATGTTTTGTAGTTTCTATTTTTGTTAACTTTAATTTAGTTGCTTCATCTGTTCCATCTTTTAATGGATTAAATTACTCTAACTGGTGTGAACAAATCCAATTTCACCTTGGTGTATTGGGTCTTGATTTGGGACTCCAAGTTGAGAAACCAACTATTATTACTGATGCAAGCATGTCTGATGAGAAATCTTTCTATAAAGTTTGGGAAAGATCAAACAGATTGAGCTTAATGTTTATGTGAATGACTGTTACTAATAATATTAAGACGACTCTTCCCAACAATGAAGTTGCTAAAGAATTTATGAAATTTGTGGAAGAGCGTTCTCAAACTGCTGATAAGTCACTTGTGGGGACATTAATGGTTAAATTGACCACTATAAAGTTTGATGGTTCACAAAGCATGTATGAACATGTCATTGAAATGACAAATATAACAGCAAGACTAAAGGCATTGGGAATGAATGTTGATGAATTTTTCCTAGTATAGTTCATTCTTAATTCTTTACCTCTTGAGTAGTATGGGCCACTCGAAATGAATTATAAAACCATAAAGGATAAATGGAATGTGAATGAATTGGCCAGTATGCTTATCCAAGAGGAGACAAGGCTTAAGAATCAAGGGACCCATACCATTAATTTGGTAGGTCATCAAGGAGCTAGAAAGAAGCCCAAAAGGAATTATGGCAAAGGTAAGGGTAAGCAAGGACCACTTAAAGTTAATGAATCCTTTAGTCAAATTCCTAAGAAGGAACATAAAGGTAATCAATGCCATTTTTGCAAGAAACTTGGGCATTATAAAAAAGATTGCCTAAAAAATAAAAGCTGGTTCGAAAAGAAAGGTAAGCTTAGTGCTTTAGTATGTTTCGAATCTAGTTTGGCTTAAGTTCCTTATAATACTTAGTGGATTGATTCTGGTTATACTATTGATAGGTGTAAAATGCATCATATTTTAGGGTACAGTTTGATATGTGTTTAGCCATTTATTCGATTGTTTAGTATGTTTTCAGGGTAGAAATGTGTTTGTGATTTATTTGTGTTTTAAGTGCTTTATGGGTTAGAATAATCCTTTGAGCTTAAATAAGATGTTTTTGAGGTACCTTGATGTGTTTTTAAGTGTTTTAAGGTAAAGATTGAAGAGTGGAGGAGTCTCGGAGCAAATTGGGGCCAATTGCATGGCCCACAATTGTGGCCCCTATCATGATGGAAAGGCCTGACATAGGTCACAATCGTGGCCTGCGTCAAGCAGATGCGCAGCCACTTCTAAACTTTACGTATCGAGGAATTTTTAGACCTTTCAGGCTGTAGAAAAAACCCTAGTTTAACCCTAAACACAAAAGAACATAAATAGAACAACAAGAAGAGAAAGAAGGAGGTTTTGCATTAGCCACCATTCTAGAGAGAGTTCATCGAGAGATTGAGAAAGAAAAGAAGGAAGAGAGACGTGGAGAAGAAGTCAACGCAAAGTACTTCCCAGAACAAGAGATTTCCCGATGTTGCTGCCTCCATCATCCATTCCAATCTTGTTTCTAGTTTATTTTCAATTTTATTAATGTATAAAATTAGGATTTCTGTTGATGATAGGATTGTATGAATGTTGAGGATGTCTAAACTTACGTTCAGGTTGTTTTATCTTTGATTTAATGAAATTTGATTGTTTGTGTTTTTACTGGATTCATTATGATTTAATTTATATAATTACATAATTTGGTGATAAACTAAGAGGGTGAATCAAATGAAAAATAATTAAATTGGGTTAACAAGAGTTAGGTAATTTAATAAAACAAGAATAAAATCAAATTGGTAAATTGTGCGAAGAGAGATCTTGCATAGGTTCTTGATAGTTTTTGGACAACTTCAGATCTAATTAGGGTTTTAGATAGATTGTTAATTGATAGATCGCAATTCCCTTAATCTGATCAGGGTTTACAAATTAGGGTTAATGGTTATAACTCGAGAGAGAGTAATCAACCCTAGGATCGTCTAAAACCAATAATCTAGTAATTCATAATCAATTAGGTTAGCATTAAAGATAGATAAAATTTCCCTTTCTCTCAATTGATAGTTTCTTTAGTTTGATTCTTGAATATGTGCATTGCAACTACTATTTTGTTAATATTTTTGCAATTGATTCTTAGATTTAAATTGTGTAATTGAATTAAATTCTTGCTTTAGTTTTGTTACATTTTGAATTACTGCGCATTGTTTTGGCCTTAAATTTTAGGATTAGATTAACCCTCCTCGTGGGATCGACACCTTAAGTACTACGCAAATGACCTATACGCTTGTGGATTATCGAGGTTAAATATTAAAACTTACACATATAAAAAAACCACGATCAACTACTCATGTTTTGAATACCTTGCAGGGATTCCTTACAATCCAAACCACAAACCCAAATGAAAAGATTGTTTTGATGGGAAACCGTGTCAAAGCTCTAGTTGAAGCCATGGGAACTTCTCGTTTGATTTTAGATACTATTCATCATTTAGATTTATTTTAAACACTTTATATACCTTCTATAACCTGTAATTTAGTTTCCTTATCTAAACTTGATTATGTTGGTTATACTTTCAAATTTGGGAATGGATGTTTCAGTTTATTTAAACACAATTGCCTTATTGGTTCCAGTATTCTTTATGATGTTTTATATAAGTTGAATCTTAATAACCTTTTTGCTAAAGCCCTACTAACCCTGCATTATAATGTTGTTACTAAATGTGGTTTAATTAGTGAAAGTTCAACTTTCTTGTGGCATAAATGTTTAGGTCATATTTCCAAAGAAAGACTACGAAGATTGGTAAAGAATGAAATTTTTACCAGATTTAGACTTTACTTATTTTGGTGTGTGTGTGTATTGCATAAAAGGAAAGCAAACCAATCACACAAAGAAAGGAGCCACAAGAAAAACACAATTTTTTGAAATTATACACACTGATATATATGGACCTTTCAATGTTCTATATTTTAGTGGAGAAAAGTATTTCATCACATTTATTAATGACTTTTCACATTATGGATATGTCTATTTATTGTATAAGAAAACTCAAGCAACAAATGTGTTATAGGTGTTTGTTCATGAGGTGGAAGGGCAATTAGATAGGAAGGTGAAAATTGTCAGATCTAACCGGCTTGGTGAATTTTATGGCAAATATAATGAGTTAGGACAATGTCCAGGTCCATTTTGCCAAATTTCTTGAAAAGAACATTACATGTGCTCAATACATAATGCCAAGTACACCACAACACAATAATATGGCAGAAAGGCATAATCTTCCATTAATTGATATGGATAGGAGTATGTTAAGTAATTTGTCTTTACCCTTATCATTATGGATGTATATATTGAGGTCCGCTATTTATTTGTTAAATAAGGTTCCTAGTAAAGCAGTTCCAAAGACTCCTTTTGAATTGTGGACTAGAAGGAAACCTAATCTAAAGCACCCACATGTTTGGGGTTGCCCGGTGGAAGTAAGAATTTATAATCCACATAAAAAGAAAATAGATCCAAGAACAATTAGTGGATTTTTTATTGGTTATCCAGAAAAGTCTAAAGGGCATAAATTTTATTGTCCTAATCATACAACAAGAATTGTTGAAACTAGAAATACTAGGTTTATTAAGAATGGTGAAACCAATGGGAGTGTTGAAAGACCACGTTATGTAGTTATTGAAGAAATAAAAGATTAAGTTCCTTACTGACTACTTCAATACATGTTACACCTACAGTTGTAGAACGATTTGATAATTTAAAAGAGTAACAAATAAATGATCAAACTCTTCCTAAAGAGTCTGTGGTTAATGAACCGATTGAACCTACAACAAATGTTCCAATTGTAGACCAACCACAAGAAATAACATTAAGAATATCTCAAAGACCTAAAAAACAAGTTGTTTTTAATGATTATGTGGTATATCTACAAGATTCAGAGTTTGGCATAGGAAATAAGGATGATCCAGTTTCGTTTTCACAAGCCATTGAAATTATTAATTTTGCTAAATGGATTGACGTTATGAAAGAAGAGTTAAATTCTATGGAGTATAATGAAGTTTAGGATTTAGTTAAATGGCCTGAAGGTTGTAAGAGAGTCAGATGTAAGTGGGTTTAAGACCAAATGTGACTCTTAGGGCAATATTGAAAGACATAAAGCTAGACTTGTTGTCAAAGGTTATACTCAGAAAGATGACATTAATTATGAGGAAACTTCTTCACCTATTTAAAAGAAAGGCTCTTTTAGAATTATTGTGGCACTAGTGGCTCATTATGATTTAGAGTTACATCAAATGGATGTGAAAACAACCTTTCTTAATGGTAATTTAGAGGAAGACTTCTGCTATAGTAGTGGTGAGTTTAGGTTGATCCCACAGGGAGTGTGTGTAAAGTTTATGAAATGAAATTAACTAGTGTTTAGGTTTAACAAGGGATTTTGGATTTAATAGGAAAATAAAATAAAATAAACCTAATGAAAACAAATTAAAGAAAACATGCAAAAAATGATAAAATTGGAGAATTTGGTAGGGATCCGGTTCTTTGGTTCAATCTCAGCCTACACCCTAATTAAGCATAATTCATTGATTTGTTGTTCTTTTATCTCTCTTAGCAA
>JANIIA010380130.1:0-20362 GCA_027478495.1 Erythroxylum alaternifolium | reverse complement strand
TCATATTTTCAACAATCACAAAACATTCATAAAACAAATTTCAATTCCAACAATTCTCATGTCTAACAATTACAAAATATATACCGTTAGAAAGTTTAAAGAATAAGCTACAACTTTTATGAAGACAACTTTGTCTAATTCTACCTATATCAATCTAGTTTATTCAAGGAATCTAGGATACAATTTCTATTTTTCGATACTGCCTGTTATACATTTTCACAAAAACCATAAGACCCGAATCGGACAAGCACTTTACATACTTACAAAAATCCTAACATAATGGACTCCTAATGCAATCCTTTATTTAAGAACAATCTATCCGAAAGCCATCAAACAACTCATAATTTTATTCCTAACCAAAATAGACATCTTAACAGAGAAGAAAATTTAAACATGTACAAAAGAGAAATTCTTCAACTCTTACTTTCATTTCTCAACAAAATATAGTTTGTACATATCAAAGATTTCAATAGCAGCAAAATCCAAAATACAATATGAATGTTCATGCTTGATATGTTTGCAAAACTACCAAATGTATCCTAACTAACTTAGTTACAAAAGATATATTTCTTGGAGATTGCCAAAGTTTGCAAGGTTCAATAATCTGCTTGTTCTGCACCTGAGGAGTGGAAATAATGAGGTAAGTTGCAAAGCTCAATGGCTAATATGTTTACAATCATTAGTGATGAACCATACATACGACCAAGCATAGACTCATTTTTATATTACATTTGAATTTAACAATAAGATTATCCACAGTTCAAGCTTATAACAAACATGGTATCACATAAATCAACACATGCATTTTTCAATCATCAAAACGTAGCATTTCATTGCATCACATGCTCAACAATTCATAGTGAAATGCATACATATAAAGTCTTGAGAGAATCCCATATAACGAAATGGTGAAACCGAAGTTTACACAAAGAACGAAATTGTTAGATATATGGTGTATATATCTACTTATTTTATTTTGACATATTTTTATAAATTGGACTTATCATATTTTTATTATCTTAGATTCAAAAAGAATTATTTGGATAATATTCTAGATGGTATGGAATCGTATCTTGAATAGATATGGATTTTGTGAAGACTTATGGTGCATTACGTGAATGTGGGGCTAAAGGGCATTGTTGGAATTTGTCTTATGAATTACGTGGTTTTCAATAAACATGTGCAGCATGTGTGTGTGACCTACAGCTAATGTCTATGTGAGCAGTATGGGTATTCATTGTGAGAGTCATGCATATCTTCATAATGGAAAAAGAGAATCAAATGGGTATTGCATCAATGGCACAGTTAGTGTAAATTGGGTTTTTGGAAAAACACAACTGAAAGTGTGTTGTTCTTTTTGGGTGGGAGATACACAGTGGTGGTTTAATTGTTTATTGAATCAAGACTTGTTCTTCTTAACTTGTGTGTGAAAGACATATTGGGTTCTCTTGATTCTTGAATTTCGAGAATTAGCTGGTTATCTTTGTGCTGGAATTTATGCAGATCACGTCACCTGGGCTGAATGGTTTTATGCTTTGCTTTCTTTGGTGTGTTACCGTTGATTGAGTATTCTTGCAGCTATGATTTCTGTAGAAGTTTTCGTGACTTGATTATTAGTTCTGCATGAATCAACCTATTGTTGTTGCAACGACTTTTAGATTTATTTCAGTGGAACTGGACTTTTCAGGAAGTTGTTCTTCTTTTTTATCTCAAGTGTATTATTGTTCTGTTCTTAGTTGATTGATCACTTGAGTTATTTTTATTAATTATCATTTTACTGATAGTTGATAAGAAAAATCCTCTGTCAAGGTTAATACGAGTCGATCATGTTATTAGGAGTGAAAATCTTTCATGGGAAGTGAGGTTGAGAGATAGTGTAAAGGGAGTGGCGTCAGCTCAATAAAGCGTTAGGTAAATCTATTGTATTTTGGTAAAAGAATTAATTTAGGTGAGGACCCTACAAATATAGGCAAGGAGTGTCGAACTATGTTACCAAATTTTTGGTGTCATTTGTTATTTTGCTTTTGATTGATTTTTATTTTCATTTGTGTCAGAGACGAACATGTAAAATTGGAAAGTTTGCGAAACTATTAATCTCTACGGTTTTTCATAAATGAGTCCATTTCTTTAGAGCTCATATTCCACAAACGGGCAGCCGGGAGAAGGCTTTAAGTCAAAATGCACATGCCGAATGAAATGGTATCTCTCTTGCCCACACACAAGCAAATTTCAATGCTCACATATTTCATCACATGTTCATTCTTTCATGCTTTTTTCACTTTTCTGTTTTTCATTAATACAAATTGCAGTAAAATCTTTTAATCATAACAAGCTAACAAATCACAATGCATTTTTCCCAAATTCACAATAATTTAAAGACAAACATTTAAGCACATAAACATGTAAGAAATCAGCCCATCATCACAATAACCATAAACGTATTACCTACGTATTTACTTGTAAATCCAAACTTAAGTTTGTCTTTCCTTTTGCTCTTGCCTTCAATTTTTCTTAGTTTCCTTCAAACAACGAAAGTTTCATTCAAACTTATATACAAATAGAAAATCCATAGAACTTTAAAAATCAATGTTAAGCACTTAAACTACTCTTGGTTTAACTAAGCTAGAAGAACTAAGATCTAGTTGAAACTTCATGAAAATCAAGAATAGGTTTCTTCTCTCCTTTCTCCCTTTATTTTCAACACATAAAATTCATTCTCACTAGTTTCTTCTTCTACCAAAGCAAGAAGAAAAGATAAAGAATACCTAAAAACTCAGTCGAACCTTTTTCCTTCTTCTTCTTTCTCTTTTCTTTTCTTTCCTTCTTCTTCTTTCTATGCTTCAGTTTCTCCTTCTCTTCTAGGTCCTTATACGACTTTCCCTATTTCTTTCTTACTTCACACGACTATCTTCATCTTCTTTTCTTATTAATTTAAGGTAATTTTTAATTTTCCAAGCTTACCCTTCCATATTTAATCTAATTCCTTCTAACTCCTTAACTTAATTCTAACATTTTTATTTAATTCATGCCATCACATGTAAATCAAATATTCATGAATAAACTCCAATAGATTCTAATTTAATAAAATTCTAATTTCTGTTCATTCTTGTTAATTTAATAAAATAAATTTTGAGAAAAATTTGGGGTCCAACACAATAACTACTAGGCATATTGCAATAAAATTCTTTTATCAATTCAACATCATAATGTTCAGGAAGCAACATAGCTTGCAATAATGTTCTCTCATATAGCAAAATATCCAGTCGATACTGTTGAAATTCATCTAAGTTAATGGGGTAGTCCAAAACTAACCCGATGTCAGTGAGTGTCTCCCATTTACGCTCAAATTTGGAAGAATAAAATTTGAATGAAACGCAGTGTCCACTGTCAAACGAGCAGAAGAAATTCGTCAAAGTGGACAGACTGTTTTTCTAACTCACTGCTTAGTCTGTTTCTGAGTGAGCAGAGGAGGAGTAGTCAGTGGATCAGCTGTAGTAGGAATCTCGTTGGAATCAGATAACAAATCTTCGACCATGGAAAACAACACCCGCATGGCATTATCACATTCTGGTGGTTTATCCCAAACCGAGGTGGTGTCGGAAATTTCAATGGGAGCAGTTAAGGATAACCCAGGCTTAAATACTTTCCTCCTAGGTGTCAGGTTTAGCAGCAAATAGTTGGAACGATGAGTGGGTGCAACAGTCGATTTTTCCACAACTGAAGAGAAGGATTTCTCCTTGTTCTTGCCCATTTCGATAATCAACAACAGAAACCCAAACAAATTTAAGACTTGATGCTAGCATTGAGTGAAAGAGAGCAGTACCGTAGAGAGAAGTCCAAATGGTAGAGAGAGAATTCACACGATTGTGAAGAAAGGAGTCTTCAATGGAGTCCCAAAAATCTCACAAAGATGTTAAATCCACGTGAGAGAAGTCTTCAATGTAATCAAGTGATTGCTTAGGTGCTTAGTAGTCGACAGAGAAGAGGAGAAGATGAGAAACACTAGCAGCAGCAGAATAAGGACTTAGGGATTTTAATCCCTCTTGACAAAAAGGCTTAATTTTTTCCTTTTTTAATATTTTTTCAATATTTTTTAAAGTAATATTAAATCAATAATGTAAGAAACAAAGTCCCAAAGACCCTCGAAGAAGTTCAAACCTAACTACGTTAAGAGGTTTTGTAAAAATGTTCATCAGTTGCTTTTTCGTAGACACATATGATAGGGTAGCTATTTTGTTCTCTACAAGCTCTAGGATAAAATGATACTTCAAATCAATATGTTTTGTCGGCAAATGCTAAACTGGATTCTTCAAGATATCTATAGTACTCTTGTTATCATATAGGATTGTCAATAGATCCTGATCAATTCCATAATCTTCCAACATCTGTTTCATCCAAAGAAGTTGCAAACAACAACTTCCTGCAGTAATATATTCTGCTTCTGTGGTTGACAGTGAAATTGAATTATGCTTTTTACTGTACCAGGAAATCAGATTGGTACCAAGGAAGAAACAACCCCTTGAAGTGCTTTTTTGACCGTCTAGGTTTCCAGCCCAATCCACATCGCTATACCTAGCTAAATAGGATGTAGAGTAACATATATACAGAATTCCAAATTCAGATGTACCGCTTATGTACCTAATGATCCTCTTTACTATTGTCAAGTGTTTATTTTTTGGATTGGCTTAGTAGTGAGCACATACTTCAACTCTATAGCATATATATATAGTTTACTTGTTGTTAAATACAATAGGCTCCCAAATATTCTCCGATAGAGTCTGACATCAACACTTTTGTCGTTCTCATCTTTACTTAACTTTGTAGAAACACTTATAGGTGTTCTCGCATGTTTAGCGTTCTCAAGTCCAAACTTCGTTATTAAGTTCTTCACATATTTGGTTTGAGATGCAAAGAAGCCATCCTTCACTTGTTTAATTTGCAAACCCAAAAAGAAGTTCAATTGACCGACCATACTCATCTCAAATTCATGCGTCATTAATTCAACAAAGTCTTCTACCATCTTAGGATGAGTGGAGCCAAATACAATATCGTCAATATAAATCTGACCAACCGTCAAATTAGATCCAATTTTCTTTATAAATAGAGTTTTGTCAATACTACCTTGTTTGTAGCCTTTCTTAATAAGATATTGTGTGCTTTCTTCAACTTAAAAACATGATCTACATGAGCTAAATCAATAAATCCTTTCAGTTGCTCAACATATATCTTTTCCTGTATAAACCCATTCAAAAATGCACCCTTCACGTCGATCTAATAAAGCTTGAAGCCTTTCACACATGCTATACCTAACAACAGTCTGATAGACTCAAGTGTTGCTACTGGTATAAAGGTTTCGTCGAATTCTATTCCTTCAATATGAGAATATCCTTGAGCCACTAACCTTGTCTTATTTCTAGTTACGTTGCCCTTTTCATCTGTTGTATTACGAAATCCCCATTTTGTTCTAATCACATTCACATCCGATGGTCTTGGCACTAATTCCCATACATCATTTCGTGCAAATTGAGTCAAATTTTCTTACATAGCTACTAGCCAGAGCTCATCTTGTAGGGCTTATTTAACATTTTTAGGCTCGACTGAAGAGGTATAACATAAATATCCTGCGAGTTTTCGGTAATCGACTCTTTTTCTTTCTCTTATTTTTCTTTTTCACTGACATCACCAATAACATTTTCTACTAGATGACTTCTTCTAATTCGTGATGGAGGATCCCGATTCAGATCAATTTCTCTTGAGTTTTGAGTATTTAATGAGACTATTTTCGCATTAAGTGTCTTGGAAGATCCCTCATTTGCAGTAACTACCAATTCCACAAGAAGTGTTCGGTTAGCTTCTGAAATAAAATTAATTGATGTTTAGGTAAAGGGGGTTTTTGGATTTAATAAGAAAATAAAATAAAATAAACCTAATGAAAAGAAATTAAAGAAAACATGCAATAAATGATAAAATTGGAGAATTCGATAGGGATCCAATTCTTTGGTTCAATCTCAACCTACACCCTAATTAAGCATAATTTATTGATTTTTTGTTCTTTTATCTCTCTTAGCAATTATTGATCGTGGATTAACAACAAGCTCTATTAATCTCGATTTGTCCTTAGATCCTAGTTAATTACGAAGTGCTCATTAATTAACCCTAGCTATCGGGAAACCTATAATAAGCTCTCTAAGTTAACCAGATAATCACATTATGAATCAAAAAAATAGGCAAATCTAGGCAATAATCACACAAGCTCGAATTATTTAATCTATGTTATGTTGTCTCTAATGATTCAGAACCATTAGTTGCTACACAAGAATCAGAAATACAACGATTACGTATTGCATTCGATTATCGCAATGGGTTTTCATGAAAACGATTCAACAGAGTATTAAAATCATCATCATTCAAATACCCAATCAATCCACATAATATAACATAATCAATTCCTAATGAGAGAAAGAAACAACAAAATAATAAAAAAGTGCTTAACCAAGGTCGTCAATATTAATATCACCTCTGAACCGGTGTTTGGGATCTTAGCCTTCCATGGGTCTATCCCAAGAAAAATGTTTCAATCCAATAAAAATAACCCTAGCTGAAACCCCTACCAGTTGTCTTCACTGATGGGACAATTAAAGATGGGGGTTTTTGGTCCACTCTCCTATTCATGCCTCCTCTTTTCTCTGTTTCATGCTACTCACCCCATTCTGCAGCCAGCCCTCCAAGCCGCAACTCTTCACTCCTAAGCTGCTACTCTATTGTGCTATTGATGGGACAAATTAATGTTGGTGGCCATGCCATTGTTTATGTTTTGTTTATAACCCTACGGCCTCTCTTTTGAACACAGATGGTAATGTCGTATTTATGGATGTCTAAAAGCAAATTGAGCTACATTTTGAAACAACGAGGACCTCCAAAGATGTTGTCGTTTGGTGTGTAAGGAAAACTCTAAGTGCTGCCGTTTTGGACAAGTTTATGGCTCTCCATTAAACACATTTGGCTATCGCTTTGGACAGCCTCTTTAATACTTCTCTAAGTCTTTTTTTTTCACTTTGTTGGCTGCATTATGGACAACCTTCCTAGCTCCTAATGGCTTCAAAACTTCATGCTTTAATCTTGTATTTATATTCCATCATTAAATCTACAAGTAAAATCAATATGAACATAAAATGAGCAATTAAACACAAAAATGGGAATAAATTCAAAATGAAATAACATATGAAAACATAGCAAAAATTCATTCATATCAAATACCCCCACACTTAGCTTTTAGCTATCTTCGGGCAAAATATTAAAGTTAATCTCAAAGATCTAAAAACATTGACTCATTTCCTTTATTTCCAAGACTATATAATCATAACCAAAGATGAATGACTTTCAAAAATTATAATAATAATTCAACATTCAATGCTTTTACTAATGATCAATTAACAATCATCATCTTCGAAAACCGAGCAATCTAATGGTAGACTCAGAAAATGTGTTTAAGTAAAATATATCTATAGGTACACTCAACCCCATTCATGATCATGACAATCCATAACCTTGCATATCATTTCATTTCTCCAACACTATAATTCACATGTAAAATCATGGATCAAAGGACTTTTCAAAGGTAAGGTGAGATGTGTTTGAGTCAAGTAGTATGCAAGTCATTAAAGCTAGTGAAACAAACGTAACACTCAATCAAAAACTGGGTATTATTAGCTATGACGAATGCAACATTTATATTTCACAACCCTGTTCAATGCTCACACACCAACCACATGAAGCATATATCAATCCGATGGAATCCTTATACAATTTATGCCAACAATACATTGAAACCACAAGAGTGAACCTTCCAAGCCAACATTTACCTCATATCTAATATACTCAAATAATTTATTCATCACAACTTTAGGAGAATACATTAATCATAAACAACTTTTCAACACATGTGCACTTGCTCCTAGATACATTTATTTTAAAAAAATCATTCTTTTTCTTTTTTTCATTTTCTTTTATTTTTTAACAAGAAAAGAACCTACATTAACATGGTAATTTCAATGATAAGACATAACAAAACATCCTAACATTAACCAACCCTCACATATGCACACCCCCACACTTAAAATTTTGTACATCCACAAACTTAAGAATCATAAATGTTCCACTAGCTTTATGGCTTGGGTGGGACATTTGGTTAAGTATAAAGCATAAAACGTGGTTGATACAAAAAGAAAGGATAATAAGGCTCAAAAGGGCTTATCAAAAAGGAAACTCATATAATGGGTAGGCCATTTGGCTAATATAGTTTATGAAAAACAAAGAATGCCTAATCATATTCATGTTAATGCTTGTGATAAAAATGTGGTTTCGAATAGAAATTCAATGCAAAATCAAGATGTACATGTCATGAAGGTCACACAGTATCAAAAGACAATGATACTGATATGGATGTTACAATCTAATAAGGCTCTAAATCTCACCAGCTTTGTCTACCACTAGTCACTATTCTTCTAAAGATAATGTACATCAACTAATCACGAGAGCGAAAGTACATGCCAAAGTTGCTATGAAATTCTCTAGTCAATTCATTCTCTACTCATGATTAAATAATCCTAGAAGTAATAGAAAACGAGAAAATGTTTCTTTGATTGTTTTATTCTTTCTCTCATTTTGATTGAAAACTTAAAAACAAGCAAAAATAAACTAACAAAGAAACACACATGTATAAAAAAATAGAAAAATGAAAATTTTAAAGCAAAGAAATTTACTTCCCTTGGGTTGCCTCCTAAGAAGCACCTTCGTTTAGGGTCGCTGGTTTGACTCCTTCTTCTCCTCACGTGATAAAATTATGATCTTCAAGTATTAAAGTTAACGCCACTTCTACGTGAGGTTGTTTTGGATAGAGCCTTAGTTGATCATCATCCCCATTCAATGTCTTCCCTATCCTCAGATTCTCAATCTCGATTGAGTTTATACACTCTGGGAAGATCTCAAATGTCTCTTTACCTTTTTCTTCATCATTTAATTCCTCCAATCTACTATGTAACCTCCGAGCTAAAAGATATATCTTTTTCTGCTTCGAGCTCCTCCTCATCTTCTTTGACACAGGCAATTCCTTGAGGTTTGACCTCAAAATTCTCAAACTCCTCATCCCTTTGTAAAGTTTCTGCATAAATGTCCATTGGGTATACCTCGAGTTGATACGATTGCATCTCTTTGCTTTGTGATGCTAGGTGATTGATAGCTTCCATCAATTGATCTGCCTGGCTTGTCAAGTTCTGGATTCTAGAACTTGTTTCCTGCTAGAATTGCAAAGTGTTAGTCACATACACATTAACTAATTCTTCCAAGGATGTACCTGAATCTTGATAGGAAGCTTCTGGTATGTACGGGAATTGCTATACTTCCTACAAACTATCGTGGAAGTAATTCGGCTGATTATCCCATCCATAGCAAAAGTTAGGTTGATCAGTCCAAACATTGTTATAGGATTGAGAATATGAATTAAAGAAAAAATTACTCCCATCCATGTCAAATTTAATTTTAAATTTTTCAATAAAAAAAACAAAAAATGAAAAGATTACGAAATAACTAAAAAGAAACCAATTATAAACAAATATATACAAAACATCAATTAAAATCAATAACGAAAACTAAACATCGCACTCTCCAGCAACAGCGCCAAAATTGACAGGCGCATCGTAACGCTAGTCAAAATGAAATAACTAGATTACTAATGTAGCAGTGGAGAGTCTAGGTTGATCCTACAGAGAGTGTTCGGTTAGCTTATGAAATGAAATTAATTGATGTTTAGGTAATGAGGGGTTTTGGGTTTAATAAGAAAATAAAATAAAATAAACTTAATAAAAACAAATTAAATAAAACATGCAAAAAATGATAAAATTGGGAAATTCGGTAAGGATTCGGTTCTTTGGTTCAATCTCGGCCTACGCCCTAATTAATAATAATTCATTGATTTGTTGTTCTTTTATCTCTCTTAGCAATTATCGGTTGTAGATTAACAATAAGATCTGTTAATCCCGATTTTTCCTTAGATCCTAGTTAATTATGAAGCGTTCGTTAATTAACCCTAACTATTAAGATACCTAGAATAAGCTCTCTAAGTTTATTAGAACAACTGCCTTACGAATCAGAAAAATATATCAATCTAGGTAATAATCACATAAGCTCGAATTATTTAACCTATGTTATGTTATCTCTAATGATTCAAAACCATTAGTTGCTACACATGAATTGGGAATATAACGATTACATATTGCATTCGATTCTAGGAATAGGTTTCATGAAAAACAAGTCAATAGAGCATTAAAATCATCATCATTCAAATACTCAATCAATCCATACAAGATAACATAATCAATTTCTAATTAGAGAAAGAAACAACAAAATAATAAAAAATACACTTATCCTAGGTCGTCGGTGTCGATGCTCCGAACAGGTGTTGGGAACTTAGCCTTCTATGGGTCTCCTAAGAAAATGCTTTAGCCCCATGAAAATTATCCCCAACCGAAACCCCCTAAATTATTTCCTCACTGCCGTGCCTCCCTACTCTCTGTCGCAAGCTCTCTATCCTTCCTATTCACTGATTTGACGAATAAAACTCTTAGATCACGCTACTATTTATGTCTCCACTCTTCTCTATTTCTCTTCTACTCTTTTATTTCATGCCCTACTGTTGTGTTCTCCTCACTATTCACCAATGTGACGATTTTATATGTTGGACCGCCCTCCTGTTCACATTTTCACTAAACCTAAGCATTAAACACAGCTATGTGCATTGCGTTGAACGCATACGCTTGTGTTTAATGCAAAATGTAGATGCTTGCATTGCGTTAAACACATATACGTTAAACACATACGCTTGCATTAAACTTGCTGCCTTGTGTTTTCTTCCTTGTTATTGTCATTTCACTTGACGTGCGCTGTTCCTTGGATGTTACGTTTTGGTCTTCCCGCATGAAACAAACGTTGCTTATGTCCATCTGGTGTTGCTGGCGCATTTTCCTGTTAGTTGTGCTCTGTTTTTTCTTTGTTTTAATCCACCTACATGTATGTCGTTTTGTCCTTTAACTCCCAGCTGCTACATGCGTTTTGCTCTCTTATTGTTTCTTCATTTTTCCAGCAAGCACTTTTAATTCTTCTTCTTATCTTTCAATTTTCTTCTTCTTGCTCCATGACGACAAGTGAAAATTAATCTTCAAAAAACGGCCCAAATATACTCACTTTAATTTCTTTGCTTCCAAATTGAACCTAAAATCATATATGAATTAAAGTGAGTATCTTAAACATTTTTGTATCATTAATCGCTAAGTGTAAATGATTAAATGTATCAACAATTAAACACATACCAATGCATAAGAATTGTAGAGATGAAAATCGGGCTCAAGTTGATTGGGTCTTAGGCTAGGCTCATGCTCAGGTTGCATAAGCCTAGCCCAGCATGAGATTCGACAATTATAAGCAAAACAATGTTATTTTGCTGAAAATGATGTCATTTTTGTATTTTTAATTTTAAAAAATAGTTTAGGTTGGGTTGAATTAGACTTAAGCTTGAGCCAAGTTGCTATGTCTTCGATTAGACTAGGGTGGTAGATCAACCTAGGGTTAGGCCTGGCAGGCAATACAAAATGATGTTATTTTATTTTTTCTTATAAAAAATAAAATTTGGGCCAGAGGTCCTCTGGTGCGGACGAGTAAGACTAAGGCCCAAGTTCAAATCAACCCATTATCATCTCCTCGGAGGAACCGACCCGTTACCGTGCCTTTGGGATTGTTTAATAAAAAGTACAAACACTAAAAAGCAAGTAAGCGGGTTCAGGTAATTTGAAATTTGATTTAGAATAAAATAGAGTTGAAGTCGTTTTTACTGACATTAAAAGAAGATTAAGTTTTAATTCTATTAATTTAAGATTAATTAAGCAGTTGGACCAACAAACAAACCAGCAGGTGCGTCCGTCCGTATAATTTCTAAACTTGTCCCCCTGAATTGATTCTCACCTCCGCCTTGCCCACAGCCGCTTCTTCATTCTCCGATCAGCCCCCGTTCCATTGCTATCTAGAATTCAGACACGATATGCTTTGATCTTTCCATTTTCTTCTAGATATCCCTCTGTTATGGCTTCACGGAATCGAACTTTGATATTTAGAAAGTACAGAGATGCGTTGAAAAGCGTTAGGGTTCCGATGAGCTCCTCCACGGCGCATGCTTCGGCATCCATAAGCGCCAACGGTGGTCCGGTTATCGAGTTGGCGAGCACATCCCTGCTTAATCCTAATCGCTCATATGCTCCTCTTAGTACGGAGGATCCCGGCAATTCGAGGTATCTATATGCTCTCTAGTCTATAATAGTTTGAGATCTTTCAGCAATTATCCTTTTAAATTGGTTCATTTATTGTTGTTGTTATTATTATTATTATTATAGTTAGTTCTGAAGTCTTTTTGAGTTTCCCAAAAAATTGAAGAAATGTTTCTTTGAACTATTAGATTGTAGCCGTGAACTGAGCTGGATTTTAATTGATGCTGTTTATTTTATTTAGGGAAATGAATTGGAATGTTGTGACTAGGATGGTCTTTCAAGTTTTTGACTAATTTTATTGGATAAGTACATTTTGTAGCTTTAACAACTGTTTATGCTTATAGCATTGCATTCTCTAAGTATTGCAAAGGATGTAGCATTGAATCATTGAAATGCAGAATCGGAAGTTTTACGGTGTTTTCTTGCTTTTATATTTCCTCGGAGGTGGATGTTTGTAGCTTTATCACTTATGATGATCTTTTCTGATTTTGGAGTGATGTTTCTCTTGTTTTGACGATGGCATTAACGAGATGATGTAAAAGTTCATATTTGTATAACGAAGCTTGAGACCTAAATACCCACAAACCTGAAATCTGGAATTATGGATCTTTAAATCATAAAAAAATTGTTTAAAATTTTTAAAGAAGTTATGAATCGACTGATCTGGATGATGTATTTCCAAAAGGAGAAAAGTTGGTTTCCTGAATAATTTAAATGCCCTTGTCAATCTTATGATTCTGAAAAGGTTTAGCACATTTCATTTTGTCTGCAGTAAAGGTGTAATTACAGTAGGTCTGCCACCTGCTTGGGTGGATGTATCTGAAGATATTGCAGCAAATGTGCAACTTGCACGTACAAAAATGACCGAGTTAGCCAAAGCTCATGCTAAAGCACTGATGCCTTCTTTTGGTGATGGCAAAGAAGATCAACGCATGATTGAGGCTCTAACCCAAGAGATCACCAATATAATAAGAAAATCTGAGAAAAAATTACAGAGACTTTCTGCAGCTGGGCCTTCTGAGGATTCCAATGTTAGGAAAAATGTTCAGGTATCACTTGATGGCTTCTCCAAGAATAACTATTAAGGTTTTCCTTGGCGAATAAAATAGTTTCCCTATACATTTTCATCTACAACTTTGTGCACCTTGATCTACTAGTTGTTTGCTAGTTATTTCCATTAACTTCTTAACTTTTTCAAGTACTAGAAGAATTAAAATAACTTCTCTTCTAAATAAAACCTCTAACTGTTCTTACTCAATGAAACCTTGAATACATGAATGTGGTGATATGTTATCATATTGTTAGTTCCATAGTTTGTCAGCAGGCATTTTTCAGCCTTTAAGCTTGTATGTAAAGTAACATCCAATATCAGGGGTTTGTCTTTTGCATTTTGCTTACTCTAATAATGTTACCTTGTAGCGCTCTCTTGCCACTGACCTCCAGAGCTTGTCAATGGAGCTGAGAAAGAAACAATCAACTTACTTAAAGCGTCTTAGGCAACAAAAAGAGGTCTGAAAAAATCTGTTTTCGACTGTCTCTTCAATAGACCATGCCTGTTGTTAACAAAAATTTATTATTTTCCTTGGTGATTGTTTAACATATTGAGGATATCAGTAGTTGCTTATTTTTGTCTGATTTTTTCTCCAATCTGGAAATGATATTTCAATACTTGCTGACATAGAGTTTATTTCATTGCAGGGTCAAGATGGGGTTGATTTAGAAATGAATCTAAATGGTAGATCTAGAATGGATGATGATAGTTTGGATGATATGGTAAATGTACTGCTTTTTCCAATCCTTTCCAGCTTGGTTTTGTTGTTATCTATTGTTTAGGTCAATAAACAGTATTTTATCAGATTTTTTTTGACAGCACCTGTTTCTGTGAGTAAAAGTAACAATTTATTCTTCGTATTCTTCTAGTATTAATAGTATCTAATAGTGACAAAACCGAAAAATAGGTGTTTAATGACCGTCAAATGGCAAAGCTGAAAAAGAGCGAGGAATTCACAGCTGAAAGGGACAGAGAGATTCAACAGGCGAGTGATGTGCTTCTTCCTTTGTTATCTGGATATTGTCACTGATCCCCACATGGGTGTCTTGGTTAATGATGTCTATTTCCTTTTAATATAGGTTGTGGAATCAGTAAATGAACTTGCTCAAATTATGAAGGATTTGTCAGTACTTGTAATAGATCAGGTTAGAAGCTGTTTCCCTACACACGAACTTTTCCTCTTATAACCAGGCCACTAAATGAAATTTCTTAAAACAGGGTACTATTGTTGATAGGATAGACTACAACATTCAGAATGTCTCCTCAACAGTTGAAGAGGGGCTTAAACAACTGCAGAAGGTGACTTTTCCTGTTAGCAGTTCAGTTCATACTGTCATGGCTCACTTCTGTCACTTTCATTTTTGTATCTCACGGCTATATTATGAAAGCTGATTGATCTATTTGCAGGCAGAGAGAACACAGAAGCAAGGGGGAATGGTGATGTGTGCAACAGTGCTTGTTATCATGTGCTTCATCATGTTGGTTCTCTTAGTACTCAAGTCAATCCTGTGATTTAGTGAACATAGACATTTGCCAGAGTAGAACCACTCAGGCTTCAACATTTACATGCTTCATATAGATAGTTACACTGTCACTGGCAGTACACTGAAAGTTCTGAATTACACCAATTACGTATAAGAATCAATGTGGCTCGTTCACCCCCTTTCTTTTATTTTTGTGGCGAAGGGCATGGTGTCCTTAATAGGCATTGGGTTGCCCTTGATACTGTATAGAGCTGATATTGCTGTTCCTTCCCCATGTACTTATCATTGATTCTTTTGAACTACATAGATCATTTTCCACCACTTTGGAGGAATGAGGCCTTGTTTAAGTTCGTTGTATCAAATTTTTTTGTAATAAGATATCAAATTCATTCAATAAGTGTAGATTTTTTTTTTCTTTGATATGTTATAATCATGTAAATGCATATTCTAATTGATAGAATGATATGATATGTTATAAAAGAAACAAATTAATCTTTTACTTGTAATTTTATTCTCCAATTACCTTCTATCTTTTATTCTTGTTCTTATTTTTCTCAAATTTCATAGCACTCGTAATATGTTCTTGTGATTTATCTAACACAACTAAATTATATAAGTTCCTGTTGTTTGTGGGAAAATGTACATTTGATGTAGTTGGAAGTTTTGCAATAGATTGAGGAATTAGAACTAATTACGTTCCCATGATTTTTTTTGCCTAAATGACAGTGAATTGGCCAGCAATTAGACTATAATGTTAGGGTCTTAGCATATTAATTCTTCACTTTGACATTAATCCTATAAAACATTGGAATATCGTTTCTTAGTATCACCTATACGCAATTGCTCTGTCAATTATATCTTTCGATTTAATTGGTGTCCTAAAGTTTCGGTCCTCTCATTTCACGTAGCCACACGTGTTAATTTTAATGCCTTTCTTCATATATAGCTGAAATGAAAAATTTTTTGTTCTATCTTCCATACCTTAAGTGTTACTTTGATTTGGGATTTATGATTTGTCTTCTCTTATCAAACATTTGGTAGAAAAGCTGATAAGGGAAACTTGGATTTCTTAATAAATTAATAAAAACAAGTTTTAGGATCATCCAACTATGCATGATATAATGATATATCACATGATATGCACAACAAAAAATAAAAGAGCATAATATAATGACATATTGCTTTGAGGCTCAAAAGCTCATATTTAGACTTAATGTGTGTAAATAATATGCAATTTTTATTTATATTAACTATCTCAATTGCTACTAAAAATACAATTGTTGAGAAACTTTTACAATTTATAAAACCGCCAATATTTCCACAAGTGCACGGGTCGTAGCGTAGTATATGAGTTGTCGATCCAATAAGGAATTAGTGAACTAGTCGAATCATAATTGTCTAAGGCCTAAAGGAAAACTAAACAGAAAAGTAAAGAAGCGAATATAGATTGATTGAAAATGATACTGTAAAATTAACACAAAGAAATCACAATTGAGTAACACCAATGAATAATAAAAATTCACACAAAGAAGGTTAGCCAATTGTGAGAAGGGGGATTTATCCAATCATCAAATGCTAACATGATTACTTTTGAGTTAATACAGTATTGGTCCTAGACTTTCAAATGGTGGATTACTCTCTCTTGAGTTATAATCATCAAACCCTAAATCATAACCCCTAATTGAATAATTGAATTTGCAATTTCTTAATTAACAAAAAGGCCACACATCCAATTAGATCTTAAGCCCTCTAATAGACTATCGGGTCCTCACACGAGATCTCTCTTCATATAAATTATCGATTTGATTATTTGTGTGATCTATTAGATTGTTTAACTCTCATTACTCAATCTAATCGTTTTGTTATCTATAACGCCCCAACATATACCCTGGATGTATTATATCATGTCTAGGGTGTATTAAGAAGTGAACATAATGAATTAAGTACATCTAAGTATAGTAAGAGATATAATGGTACTTAATGTAAAAGACATGGGTCAATGGATAATTTGTTCACTTCGGCATGGACATACATACTTAAACGTGAAACATGTATAAAACTTTTTTATATGTTTGCTTGGATTTATGAATGTGATGTGAGGGGAATTGATAAAATAAGTAAATGAGATGTTTTTGGTTAAATTGGATGTATTATTGTGTTGCTCTTACATGATAAGACCAAATTTAGTTAATTTGGGATGTCTACCTCACTAAATGGATAGGTTCCACTAAATAGACTTCTGTAATTTGGCCATATCTTGGCTTGTAGACCTCTAAATTAGATAATTCCAATTGGAGAATAAATTAGAGACATAGGTATAAAACTTTCATGAAGGAAAAAAATCTGATTCTACCTTTAAGAGTTTTTAATTATAGTTTCAAGTTGAGTTCTAGATGTTGTCTTTATTTTTAAACAGCCTGTAATTTTTGGGGTATAACTCCCAATATAATTAACCAAATTGCATAAAATTTATGCCATTAGAAAATTAAGACATAGAGAACAAAATTAACTGATAAGATCATAGGCCAATGTGGGAATTAAAGGAAGAAGAAGGACCAATATGTAATTTTCCTAAAGTCAACTCATAGACCAGTAAGATTAAAGCATGTGTGTCTAATAGAATTGTAACAAATGGTCTGATAGAATTGTAACACATGGTCCAATAGAATGGTAACAAATGTTCCAATAACATTGCAACACATGGTCTAATAAAATTGTAACACATGATCCAATGATATTGTAACACATGGTCTAATAAGATTGTAACATATGGTCCAATGGGATTGACATATGTGTCTAAGACTAGAAAATTCATACAAAGGCATATGGAGAGGGGAGATGGACGAAACTGTGATGGCTTAACTGTATATTTTTCTCATCTCCATTTCACCTTCTTCATCCCATCATTTTTTACTTGGTGATTCAAGCAAAGCCAAAGAGGAAGAAAGGAAGGGCATTAGAAGAAATACTTGGCCAATTTTAAGGTTTGGTACTACACTTAGTTTAATTCCTCTTCTTATGTAAGTTTGAATGGTTATAGATTTATTTGGATATGGAATGGTTGTTGGGATGATTGTTGGTGTTATTTTGGTGGTACTTTGCATGAACTTGGTTGTATATGACAAGAGAGTATCGTGTAGTGGAATCATGTCTAAGGTTTGTTTGAGTCATAACTCAGCCTACAAACCTCCAAATTATGTGATTTCAGTTGCATATGAAACCAAAGACATAGAGCTAAACATATCTAGAAGGGATTCTGACTTATTTCTAACTTTATGACCTTAGAAATTGAGATCAAAAATGGTGGCCTAATACTACCCCTATTTTAGAGTAGCATGTGATATTTGATCTATATCTCATAAGTTAGGAGTCTAAATTACCTGATTGTTAGTGACATAAAAACAAAAGACACAGATGGACAAATGTCTAGACGACTTAGAAACCCAGTTCTGACATTTTCTATATGAATATTAAGGAACAAATAGTGGTATGAATAGAGAAAGTGTCTGTCACGACTATGACATTGTTTTGTTTCTAATTTTTTACTACATCTTATCCGAACCTTTATGAATGTGTATGAAAATTTTCAAACACCTATAAATAAATGAAATAGTACTTACCACATGTTAATTAGGGGTATGAACATTGGAACATAAGATTGAGCATAATGCATTCTAAAGAAAATTTAAATGTACAAAAATGATTTGTGTGCATATTCATTACTCATATATGTATAGTATGATTATGCAAGCATGATTTTGGTACCTTTCTAATGGTGGTAAACCATGACTTGCATGTATGAATGCAAATACAGATTTTATGACTTGAAATATATATCATATGATTTGTTAATATATGAATTGTGAAATTTGCAAATGGTTAAAGGAAATGTTATAGTACCTGCTCTATTGTCTTGGTTGTAAATAGATAGGCATGCCTATAGGGTTACAGTGTAACTATTACAGTTTGAAACTACCAGTGTCCACAGTTTGATACCTTCAGGTATCAATAGTTTGATACCTTTGGGTATCCATAGTTTGATATCCTTGGATATTCACAGCACTCGTTATCCACACCCACAAAAAATATGTAGGCTTTAACACAGAAAGGAAATTTAACATTCATAAATAAGAAACACAACATGAATAATTGGTATTGATGAGCATTTTTATTGATTGTAATAATGAATTATGATGATATGCAATTGTATTGATAATTTGTATCATTAAGTCGTAAATATCAATGTTTGGCTTATAAATGTGAATTTATGGTATATGAATAACATATTAAAGCATGTTTATATTATATACTTTGCTTAATTATGCCATCATTATTTACATGAGCATTGAATATCAAGGTTTGGTTCATAAATGTGAATTTATGGTATGTGAGTTATGATATTTCTGAATGTGTGTGCTTGGCTGATGACTGATGTGAGTGGTTATCTAAACAAAGTTTTTTCCCCAATTTTCTTTCAAGCTTAGCAAGGGTGATAATCCATACAGGTCCAGGTTATAGGAGTGAGGTACAAGAAACATCTATAAGGACTAAGGCTAACAGCTAGGAGTAAAAGTACCTTTAGATGTGTCTTTCGATAAAAAAATGGTTGTATATATAATAAAGAAAATTGTATATTTTCGTTTTGGATTATCATGTTAATGTAAAGATTTAATATTACTTTTTAATGATAATGTTAAATGATATGAAATTTTGTAATGTGTATATGTATAGCATTGAATAGAAATATATACATTGAATGCATGTACAGGAATTTGGTTGCTATCTATGTGGACGGTTGTTGGTTCTGCATAGGGGGTGTTACAATTCCTCTTTACCCCAAAGAGTCCTCCACATGTATATGAGTGGCAGAAGGCTAAAATCAAAAGTGTTTCACGTTCAGGCACATACCTCCTTATGACTTGATCTGTATAGTGCCTCCATAGATACGGATCATCATAGATGTAATATTTGGCTTCATTCTTCAATTTATCCCTTTAATCCATTGGCAAACCAATAAGTAATTTGTTAGTAACTAAAAAATTCACGATATCTACATACCATGGAGGTGTCAAATTGGTGAAAAATAGTTATTCATCTAGACTTGTCTCTCTTAAAGGGATGCCATTTTCCTTTCTGATCAAATGACTAAGGTAATTGACAACCATATTTTTTGCCCCTTCTTATCTATTACCTCCAAGTCAAACTCTTGAAGGAGGAAAATCCATCTGATTAACCTCATCTTTGCTTCTATCTTTGTGAGTAAGTACTTTAAAACTATATGATTAGGATAAACAATAACCTTAGTACTAACAAATATGACCAAAATTTCTCTAAGGAAAAAATCACAGATAAAAATTCCTTTTAGATTGTAGAGTAATTTAATTGAGCTAGAATAAAAGTCTTCAAAGTATAATAGATGGCATGTGAAGCTTTGCCCACTCTTTGTAACACCCCATTCCCGCTGAACCCGAACCCGATATCGACAGTGATACCCGGATCCGTGCCCCGCGAGGGTG
>JANIIA010379811.1:0-20369 GCA_027478495.1 Erythroxylum alaternifolium | reverse complement strand
GTCCATTGTTTACATTAGTCTTTTAATTTTAATTTAATTTTCCAAATTATTTGCATTTCATAATTTAGTTTCTTAAATAAAGTTATGTCTAAATTAAGCGGTGTCTAGGCATCAATTCTTGTGGGATCGATATCTGCTCTTTTTGCTATAAGTTATGACTTGTTCACTTGCTATTTTTGAGCGTAAAACAAGTAGATAAGTTTTACCATGAACAATGGCGTCGAAAGATCCGCGTTGTGTCTAGTTTTTATTGCTTTTAATTGCCTTCATATCTTGATTTTGGCTATAAATCCTTATGTTTTGATCCAAATGTGACATATATTGAGTGAAATTGGTGTGGATGTAGTATGAATCTTAATCAAATTATTTTGTGAATGTGGCATAAACTAAACAAGTAGAATTATGTATGTAAGTCATAATTACATGCACAGTCGTGTATTTGTAAGTCACATTCGTGACTTACATATAAAAACCATGCATGTGTAAGTCACAAAAGTGACTTATATGGCAGTCACAGTTATGCCATATAATTCTGTGACATGTAAGTCACATTTGTGACTTACATGTCACGACTATGACTTATAAGTCACAACTGTGACCCCTTTCACACATTAATTTCCTTGTAATTGTTTTATTTATTTCGTGGAAATTGTAAAGGTTGAGGGCATGAAACCCTAGACCTAGGAGCATACTATAAATAGAAGGAGAGGGTGGTGGCGAAGGGGAATCATTCTACATCTCATTCTTCACTCTTCACTCTTTACACACATACACTCATGAGGCACAGGGAGATAGATAGAAAGAAGAGAGAAACAAAGAAGAGAAATAGAGTGAGTCGGTGAAGAAGAGAAAAACAAAGCAAAGAGGTGGAAGCTAGAGACAGAGGTCAAAAGCGAGAGCTGGAACTGAATCCATTGAACTTGAGTAACCATTCGGTTGGATGAGAACAAGCTGAAGCAAAAAGCGAGAGCTAATACGGGAAACTTGAGAGGGGTAGGAGACCAATCGCACTCCCTCATCCTATCCTTGTTTGCTCATTATATTTTTCATCTGTTGCTTAGTTTCTTGTTTATTTACTGAACTTATTACTTGTTAGCTTAACCAACTGATACTGTTATCTTTTTATAATTCATTTAGTATTCACTGTTTTACTACTTTAATACTTCTATTGACAGTAATATAGGACTGAAGTGTAAGGAGATGATGAACCGTGATTATACTATAATGGGATGATCTCTTTTTCTTGAGATTAATGTAGCTATTTTAGTCAAATATTTGACAGATTGTATTGTTATCTTATGTTTGCTATAGTTTCTTAACTGAATGGATGTAATAGCATGTTTAAACTTTGCATCATTTTGGTATTAAATGAAGAATCGAGAGGAGAAGTCTAATATGGAACTAGAAACTATAGTCGTTTAGGTTATGAATTAGAAATATACTAACTTAAGTGGTAATTAGTAGTCAGGTTTCCATAATTAATTCGGATGATAACTTGTTGAATTCGAGTTGATTTAGAACCCAACAGTTAATTTTAGCAAGACAACTTTCCAATTATTTTCCCTTAATTATGCATAGGAGATTAAATTAGTGAAATTAATTCTCAAGAGTTTTCCACTTCGACTTCTACTTGTCTGTGTTTTCAATTAAATCATTTTACTTTTCATTCTAATTTTATGATTTTCTTTAAAACTTTTACTCAATAATTCAGTATAGAGTGTTTAGGATTGCATTGTTTTTATTTTTAACTCAAAATTAATTTTAGTTAACCAATTTCACCTTCTTAGGAGACAACCCTGGGTAATCACTACAACTACCTTTTTATTAACATGAACTAATAGGTTCTTAATTGATTATGAAATTATTCCATAACACCTAGTGATTGTTGACCTGAAATTGCTTAAGATACTCACTTTGTCTCATATGTGATTTTAAGCGCAATTCGAAAGCAAAAAAGTTAAAGTGAATCAAAAGCACGATATTTGGGCCATTTTTCGAAGATTAATTTTCACTTCTCTTCATGGAGTAAGAAGAAGAAATTAAAAGACAAGTAGAAAATAAAAAAAATGCAAAGATTGTGAGATGTATGGATTATGCATGCAATTATGTTAACTAATAGGTAGGAATTAAATGAGACAAAACAGCAGTACAGGAAGCAGATGAAGGTAGCTAGAAGGAAGTAGTCTATGACCAAAATGACGTAGCGTAGATGGGGAGCAGCAACACGAAACGATAGTGTAGCATATGGAAAGCACAGACGTAGCGTTTACATTAAATGCAGACGATGTCTGTGTTTAATAGAAGAGGTCTATAGGTTTTTAAAGGGTGAATAGTAGAGTGACTAACCAAGTTAATTCGTCATATCAGTGAATAGTAGCTAGTAGAAGCTTGTGACAGAAATAGAGAAGAGTGGAGGCACTACAGGGGTCTTCGGTTAGGGACATTTTTGGGTGGGCTAAAGCATCTTGTTTGGAGAGATCCACAGAAGGCTAAGTTCCCGATGCCAGTTCAGAGGTGACATCGATGCTGATGACCTAAGTTAAGTGTATTTCATATTTTTGTTGTTTCTTTCTCTCCTATTGCTTTGATTGTGTTATCCTAAGCATATATATTTGGGTTATGTGTAGATAATCAGATTTTCATTATTCTTGGGTTATTTATGTATAAACTCATTGGGTATTGTGAAAGGATGATTTTAATGCATTCATTGAATCATTTAATTGCAAACCCATTGCTAGAATTTTGATATAATATGTAACTGTTTTGTTGAAATTCATCTATAGCGACTAATGATTCGTAATCATTACAGATAACATGACCTAGGTTAAATGATGTATCGTATGTGATTTTTGACATGAATAATCAGTTTTCCTAATTCCTAATGCTACTGCCTAATTAAATCCAAAGATCGTATCTTAGGTTCTTTGATGGTTAGGTTTAATTAATGATCGTTTCTTGATTAAATAAAACCTAAGGGAAAACTTGAGTTAATTATTAACTCACGATTAATAATTACTAGGAGAGGTTTGAGAACAACAATCAATGAAATATGCTTAATAAGGGTAGGCTGAGATTGAACCAAAGAACCGAGTCCCTATCAAATTCCCCATTTTTATCATTTTTCGTATGTTTTCTTTTATTTGTTTTTATTATTCTAGTTTCATTTTATTTTCTAAATCCAAACCCCCATAAACCTAAACACCGATTAATTTCATTTCAACAACTTTACACACACTCTCTGCGGGATCGGCCTAGACTCACCATTGCTATAGTAGTAATCTAGTTATTTTATTTTAACTAGTGTTATGACGCGCTATCAATTTTGGTGCCATTGTCGAGGAGTGCGGTGTTTAGTTTTTGTTTATGATTTAATTAGTGTTTTATATATATTTGTTCGTAATTGATTTTTTCAGTTATTTCGTGATCTTTCATTTTTTGTTTCATGTTTTTGATTTAAAAAAAATCATGGATGGAAGTAACTTTTTCTTTAATTCTTACTCTCAATCCTATAACTAAGGTTGGACTGCTCAACCTAACTTTGGTTATAGATGGGATAACCATCATAATTACTTCCATGACAGTTTGCAGGATGCACAACAATTCTGGTATAGACCAAAAGTTTCTTATCACGATTTAGGTACATCTCTGGAAGAGTTGATTAATGTTGTGATCGCTAACAATCTCCATTTTTAACAGAGCCTACAATAGTAGTTGCAACAGTTCTAATAAGAAATGAGGCATATAATGTCTAGAAACCACAACGTGGCAAGCCAATTGGGTGAGATGGCAACGAGAATCGTCTACCTAGAATCACAAATGGAAGAGGATTAACCATATCAACCCAAGGTATACCCAATGGATGTTATGTGGAAACCTTACAGAGTGATGAGGAGCTTGAGAATTTTGAGAGCAATACTCAAGGAATTGCATCTGAACAAGAAGTTGACAAGGAGCTCAAAGCAGAAAATGATACATATTTTAGCTCAGAGATAAACACTGAGTTCTATTTTGTTATTGAGAATGGCTCTTTACTTTTACCTAACAGGTTAGAGGAATTAAACGAGGAAGAAAAAGGTGAAAAGACATTTGAGATCTTTCAAGAAAGCATGGACTCAGTAGAGATCAAAAGTTTAAGGATAGGGAGGATGCTAAATGGGAATGATGATCAAATAAGGCCCTATCCGGAGCAACCTCACATGGAAGTGGCGCTAACTGTAATACCTGAAGATCATAATTTTATCACGTGAAGGAAGTGTGGAGTCGAGCCAGCGACCCTAAACTAAGGTGCTTCTTGGGAGGTAACCTAAGAGAAGTAAATTTCTTTTCTCTACATTTCCATATTACTTTTTATTAGCGTGTGTATTTTTATGTTAGTTTATTTCTTGCTTGTTTTAAGTTTTCAATCAAAATGAGAGAAAGAATAAAACAAATGAAACAAACATTTTCTTATTTTTTATTACTTCTAGGACTATATGGTCATGATTAGAGTGTGAATTGACTAAAGAATTTCAACTTTAGCATGTACTTTTACTTTTGCAATTGGTCAATTTGCAATATCTTTAGAAGAGTAGTGACTAGTGATAGACAAAGCCAATGAGATTTTGAGCCTTATTTTACTGACACATTTATATCAGTCTCATTGTCTTTTCATCATGTGTAACCTTCACGACATGTACATCCTGATTCTGCTTTGAATTTCTATTCGAGACCACATTTTTATCATATGTATTAACATGGATGTGATTAGGCATTCATTGTTTTTCCGAACTAAATTAGCTAAATAACCTACCCTATTGACATGTTTTTTTCTTTGATAAGCCCCTTTTGAGCCTTATTAGCCTTTCTTTTTGTAGCAACCATATTATATACTTTATACTTAACCAAATGTCCTACTCAAGCCATAAAGCTAGTGGAACATTTGTGATTGGTGAGTATGTGGATGTACAAAAGTGTAAGTGTAGGGATGTACATATGTGTGGGTTGGTTAATGTTGGGAAGTTTTGTTATGTCTTCTCATTGAAATTCCCGTGTTAATTTAGCTTCTTTTAATGTTAAAAAAAAGAAGAAATGAAAAGAAGAAAGAAAAGAGAAAAAGCACAAGAAAAGAAAAGAAAAGAAAATGAAAAAGAAAGAAAGAAAGAAAAAGAAAAAGAAAAAAAATTTTGTTTAAATAAATTTATCAAGGAGGAAGTAAATATGAGTTTGCAAAGTTATTCATAATTAATGTATCTTCTTAGAGTTGTAATGAATATCTTATTTGAATATGAGGTGGATTTTGGCTTAGAAGGTTCACTCTTGTAGTTTCAATGTATTGGTTGACATAAATTGTATGAGTGATTCCTTCATATTGGTATATGCTTTATGTGGTTATATGTGAGAGCTGAAATGAGTTGTGAAATATAACTGTTGCATTTGTCATAGCCGACGGTACCTAGTTAGGTATGAGTGTGAACTGGTGCACTTGATGTCATAATGAGTGTTGCATTTGTTTCACTAGCTTTAATGACTTTCATGCTACTTGACCTAAATAGATCTCACCTCACCTTTTCCCACATTACAACCCTAAAAAGTCCTTGGATTTATGATTTTGCATGTGACCTTTAGTGGTGGAGAAATGAAATGATATGTAAAGTTGTGGATTGTCATGATCATGAATAGTGTTGAGTGTGCCCGTTGATATATTTTAGTTAAACACATTTTTCGAGTCTATCATTAGAGTGCTTAGTTTTTGAAGATGATGAATGTTGATTGATCTTGAGTAAAAGCTTGGAATTTTAAATTCTTGCTATGATTTTTGAAAGTCATTCATCTTTATTTATGATTATCTATTCCTGGAACATATAGGAAATGAATCAAATTTTGGGTCTTTGAGCTTAATTTTAATGTTTTGCATGAGGACAACCAAAAGCTAAGTGTGGGGGAAATTGATAGGTTCTTAATTGATTATGAAATTATTCCATAACACTTAGTGATTATTAACATGAAATTGCTTAAGATACTCACTTTGATTCATATGTGATTTTAGGCACAATTCGGAAGCAAAGAAATTAAAGTGAGTCGAAAGCACGATATTTGGGCCATTTTTTGAAGATTAATTTTCACTTATCTTCATGGAGCAAGAAGAAGATGTTAAAAGACATGAAGAAAATTAAAAGAAAAAAGTGTAAATAATGTGAGCTGTATGCATTATGCATGCAATTACATTAATTAACTGCTGGGAATTAAATGAGACAAAATGGCAACGCTGGAAGTAGATGAAGGCAGCTGGAAGGAAGCAGTCCATGATCAAAATGACGTAGCAAAGATGGGAAGCAGCAGCACAAAACGATAACGTAGCAGCACAAAACGATAATGTAGAAAATGGGAAGCACAGACGCAAGCGTCTATGTTGAAAAGGAAGCAGTCTATGATCAAAACGACGCAGCGAAGATGGGAAGCAGCAGCACAAAATGATAGCATAGTAAATGGGAATCATAGACGCAATGTCTACGTTCAACACAAACGTTTGCGTTAAATAGAGACAAAGGTTATGTTCAATAGAAGGGGTCTATAGGTTTTTAAACTGTGAATAGTAGCGTGGCCAACCAAGTTAATTCGACACATCAGTGAACAGTAGATGATAGAAGCTTGCGATAGAAATAGAGAGGAGTGGAGGCACTACAGGGGTCTTCAGTTGGGGAAATTTTTGGAGGGGTTGAAGCATCTTGTTTGGAGAGATCCATGGAAGGCTAAGTTCTTAACATCAGTTCTGAGATGACATCGATACCGACAACCCAGGTTAAGTGTATTTCATATTTTTGTTGTTTCTTTCTCTCCTATTGAATTGATAACAATGTTATCCTAAGCATATAGATTTGGGTTATATATGGATAACTAAATTTTCGTCATTGTTTAATTATTTATGTATGAACTCATTGGGTATTGTGAAAGGATTATTTTAATGCATTCATTAAATTGATTTAATTACAAACCCATTGCTAGAATTTCGATATAATCTGTAATTGTAATATTGAAATTCATCTGTGGCAACTAATGATTCGTAATCATTAAAGATAACATGACTAAGTTAAATGACGTATCATATGTGGTTATTGCCTTGCTTAATGGTTTTCCTAATTCGTAATGCTACTGTCTAATTATATCTAAAGATCGTATCCTAGGTTATTCGGTGGTAAGGTTTAATTAATAATCGTTTCTTGATTAAATAAAACCTAAGGGAAAACTCAGGTTAATTATTAAGCAACGATTAATAGTTGTCAGGAAAGCTTTGAGAACAACAAATCAATAAAATATGTTTAATTAAGGTGCAGGCTAAGATTGAACCAAATAACCGAGTTCCTACCAAATGTCCCATTTTTATCATTGTCGCATGTTTTCTTTAATTTGTTTTTATTAATCTAGTTTCATTTTATTTTCTAAATCTAAAACCCCTCAAACCTAAATACCAATTAATTTCATTTTAACAATTTTATACACTCTTTGTGGGATCAACTTAGATTCACCATTACTATAGTAGTAGTCTAGTTATTTTATTTTGACTAACTTTTTACATCAAGGCAAACATTTGTGATGAATATCGATCCGGTTAGTCAACTACGTCATGTTTTTATTAAGCTGCTTGGTTGGAATGTCATTATAACCTTTTGACATGAAGGCACACGTTTGTAAGCGTGTCGATTCGATTACTCAGTTACATCACATTCTTAACTAGCTACTAGCTCTATTTATAATGCAAAGGCCAGTGAAATAGTTATTTGCTTGTGATTTACACACTTAATATTATCATCATCATCCTTATTTCATTAGTTAGTAATTCTCATGAAAAGGTACTAACGAAACTACGTATTCTATTGGCCTAAAATTATAAATGAATGTGACAAATTCCTAGTGTGAATAAACTTAATTACATTTATATTTAACCAAAGTAACCTATGTCACTAATTTCACAAGCTAATAAATCTTCACAACCTAAATGACTATGTTTAAGGTTAAATCAACTTCGATAAGTCCTAGCCATTGATATATACACACAAGTAACAACATGCAAAACTAAACAGCTAGTATACAAAACACAAAATTCACACTCAAAATAAAACATACTTACACATAACCCTCCCCACCCTTGGATAACACATTGTCCTCAATGTGAAAAGAGCAAACAAACAACACATAAGGTAAGAATACATATAAAATAAAACAAAACATAAAGAAAGAATTTAAAAAAGAAAGGGTTAGAACACAAAACCATCATGGTGATGGAGGTGGTGATGGCGATAGTGTTGAGACTAAATCTGCTTGACACCGAGATTATTTTCCTTTCTTATAATTGATTAAAAAGAGTGAGAGAGTTAGTAATCCAAACCAACCTAAATCATTAAGACTTATTTGTCAGAATTTGAAACAAGTCTAATTACACACAATTGAAATCTAACTTCCAAATGTACTAAGTTATGGTCATTAGCTTGACATTGCATCATTTAAAACTCAGCCAGAATCAATTATGAGTGGCTTGCTTCCACCCATGTTGCCCAATGATAGTTTTGTAGCCTACAAATAAGCTACAAATTATAAGATGATCAGAAGGACAATATTGATGAAGTTGAGAAAATCAATTAAATTCAATAATGTCCTTTTTACTAAAAAATTTCCATAAAATAGGGAATAATGAAACTCCCTGAATCTTCTAATGAATCCAACAGTTTGTTTTATGAGAGGGTGATCTATTCCTACTCTTCCTCAGTCACCCTTATCTCCTCTTCAACTTCCACTTCATAAACAGAAATTTTCTTATCTGCTTCAAGCTCTATGTCCATTGTCATCTATTCTTCTTCTTCTTACTTCTTAAAAGATTTGAGCACATCAATTCTTTTAAATGAGGGTGGAGGGGCAATGTATAGAGGATCATTATTCTTTTCTTTATCCTTTTTATACTTCTCTTGGTCTTCTACAAGGTGGGTTGTAGCTAGTCTATCCGTTGATTCTCTTAGCTCTTTCTCACTCCTAAATGTGGTGGTCTTACATTGCTCTATTGAATTTACTTTCATATTGCACAGACATTTTTTCATACTTCTCTTACAAAACTCCCTAGAAAGTTGGCCTATTTGAACCTTTAGGTTGTGAATAAAAGAGGCATAATCTTCTGTTACTAGCTCAAACTTCTTTCCCAATCTCTTCTAGGCCTCTTCCATATTCATAAGCTTATCCATAATCTTTTCCAATTTAGAATCTCATGAAATGGACTTATCTTGCTAAAATTTGAATAGGTCTTGATGTCCCAAGTGAGTCCTTACATTGTCAAACCAACAGAAATCTGGGTGGTTCTACCATCCCAGATTATACGTGTTCCAATAAGAATGATGACTTCTCCAACCAAATTGTTCCTCATTAAAGTCCACAAGGGTCTTTGATTCCTATAATGTATTTCCTGCATCATTTAACCTATTGGACTCGTCATAGTTGCCTAGTGTTGTCTAAATTGATGTGTCTTCTACACCGCACCAAAACTTCTTTCTTTGTTTTAATTTCTTAATCCTTAGACTAAAAGAATTAAACTAATCCTATGCCTCCCCGGCAATAGCGCCAAAAACTTGTTGGATGTTAAGTAAGCTTTACAATTTATAGCCCTCAAATACCGTAAGTGCACGAGTCATGAAATGTAGAATGTAAAGGGTTGATCCTATAAGGAGGTGTGAACTAATCTAATCCTACATTGTCTAAGGCTAAGAAAATTAATAAAATGAAAAAAAATTGCACAAAAATGTAAATATGGGAAAATAATTATTAAGAAATTAATTCTTAAATTTAACGAAAAAATAAATTGAAATCGAGCAACAAAAAAATGACAATGGAAATCAACCAAAAAAAGTTACCAAATTATGAGAGGGGATTCTTCCTATCGTTAATGCTAACCTAGCCATTTATGTGTTAAAGGGGTGTTGGTTTTAGACTATCAAAGGGGGGATTACTCTTTCTCGAGTTATAATCAGGCACCCTAATTAATAATCCCTAATTGGTTTAAGTATGGAACGGGTAATCTCTCAATTACCAACAGTCCTAAACCTAATTAGTTTTTATGCTATCTAATAAACAATCAGGTCTCACACGAGATCTCTCTCCATATAATAACTGACTAGATTGATTGTGTGGTCTATTAGATCGACTAACTCTCATTAACCTAACTCAATCATTTTGTATTCGTCTCACTCTCTTGCTTTGTTACCGAAGCATAAAGATATAACAATCATTCGCAACACCCAATCAAAATAATACTAGATTAACACTAACTTAAGGTAAAATCCTGAAAGATAGTTAAAACATCTTAATCAAACCCAAATCTATAAACATATTTGTATTCATCTTAACATTCATGAAAATGAAAACAAAGATGAAAGAAATACACATTTAATGGGGATCGGGATGCCTTGAGAAAGCAGTAGCTGCGAAGACCCCCTTCTGTCTCCTCTCTTCCTCTTTCTCTCTCTTCTTCTTCTCTCCTTCCCGAAAGAAAGTTAGAGCATCTTAATCAAACCCAAATCAATAAACATATTTGTCTTCATCTTAACATTCAAGAAAATGAAAACAAAGATGAAAGAAATACAAATGGAATGGGGATCGGGATGCCTCGAGAAAGCAGTAGCTACGAAGACCCACTTCTTTCTCCTCTCTTTTTCTTTCTCTCTCTTCTTCTTCTCTCCTCTTGGAGTGTTTTCCAAAATGGCAGATTGGAGGCTCCCTTTTCTATCTCTTCTTTTTCTTCTTATAGTCTTTTCCAATTAAGGAAACTTTAAGGCTTTTCCCGAGCTCCAAAGGTCCAAAAAGCCCCTCAAAAACTTAAGTCCGGAAGGTCGTCTGCATCTGTCTGCATGCCGGCCATAATCGTGGCCCCTGTTTGGCTTTATGTCACTGGCCACGATCGTGGCCCTTCCCCCATGCTTCTATCACAATTGTGGCCCTTTGTTTTGGTTCGGGTCTTCTTTGAAACTCCTCCGTTCTTCGATATTTACCCTGAAACACTAGCAAACACATCACGGAACCTCAAACACATAAAATTGAAGCTCAAACACGTGCTCTAACCTACAAAACCCATAAAACATAAATACTTAACTAACTACCACAATTCTAACCTAAACACACACTAATCGATTAAATTTAACCACTAAACACATCCTAATCTACCCACAAAACATGATGCCATCTACGACTATCATGATTCTTAAATTTCTTTCCTTGCATCTGTCCATTTGCATCTTTACAACTGAAGATAGTATAAAAAATTATTTCTACATAAATTCATATTATTATTATTATAATATTTAGTTACATATTATTAAAAAGTAATTTATAATAATTTAATTTCTTATATTTTCCAAAAACGTGTTATGAGAAGAGTTAATAAAAGTTAAAATATACAAAAATAAAAAATATGATTTATTTTTATTTCAATAATTAAATATTAATAAAATTTAAAAAACCAATTTTTGTAACAATTATGCCAGCATTCACGTAGTTAGGATTGTATAGTTAGTATTCATTTATCATGGGTTAATGATGTTCTGATGAAGATCAAACTGTTGGGTTTAAAGGTGTAAATCGTGCTATATTGTAAACATTAAAGTACAGCCATAAATAATGATAGGGATTATCTTAAAACTTATATCAAACATTTGGGGAGGTTTGCACCAATTAAAAAAATCATAACATATCAACATCCACATGACCAAAATAGCACAAATAGCATGGCATTTGCTACATGTTAATAGTACTGTGTTAGAGATCTATCAGAGACCTAACAAAATCAATTTGTAATCCATGTCATTTTATAAATGTTAAGATATAGACTAGTATATGATATAACAATAAAGACTATATTAAATCTTATGTGAAAGCTAAGGATGAATTGTACCTTTTTCCTTTCTTTTCATCTAGATTTTATGATGACAATGGATTGGGTATGGAGGCTTAAGACTCAATCAAGTTTTAGATAAGTCCAAAAAGTCTAAATTTTGAAGTTTGAAAATTGCAATTATCAAAATTCTACTTCTCAAATATAATATTGAAAAATATTTTCTTCTATATTGTCAAGTTTCTGTATTATTGACATGATAATACAAAAGTCTTCAACACTTTGGAAAATTTATGATAGGTTATAAATAAGATAAAATTATCCTTTAATCATCTCCTATTGAAGTTGCACAAAAGGTTGATATGAAATCTCAAAACTTCCGTGTTCCTACTTTGAAAGTGTTTGAGTTGTGGCATGTTAAGCAAAGTAAGCTATAAGAAAAAAACTAAAAAAATTTAAAATTGATATTAATAACTTATGTTGTGGTCTCTTTTTTCAACTTTGAAAGCTCTTACATCGATGTATAGTTAGTTCGAGGTCATATTAGCTTAAATTGAGAGATTTAATTTATATTAAAAAATCATGAAGACTATACAACCAATAATTGTGATTGTTAAAAGATTGTAAAAATATTATTATGATTAATCTTGATCTTGGCTAGCATTAACTTAAACTTATTGAAATCACTAATACTTGGCTTCTCTTCCTAACAATTAGTTTTCTTCCTTATAAACTATTTTCCCACTTGTTTTGATCATCTTCTATAAAGAGAGAGAAAGCCACAATATAATATAAGAATTAATAGTGAAAATCATATGCAAAAATGACACACAATTTTTGTTACCATTAATAACCCTACCAATTTTCTCCGTTGATTTAATCAAATTATTTTTCTTTAGATCTTTCTAAATCTTAATTTTGATATCAACTAGTGAAAGCCTCTTCAAGTTCATTTGGCTCCTAAACATATTAACTGCATCAACCAAAGCTTATTATGATAAGAGATAAAATTCCTAATATAAGACAAGTTTTTTAACCTTTGATATGTTTTAGATTCAATATATATTTTAGAATAAAAATCATTAGAAGTTTTTAAAAGCCCGCAAATTTTATACCTATTAAATGAAAATTGCCATAACTATTCATAATAAACATTGATTCCCCTAAAAAATAAAAAATAGACCTAAAACATGTTAAAAGATTTAACTCTATAAGAGTAGAAAGAGAAATCATTAGCTAAATTTCTTAAAATGATAATCATATCAATTTTTCACTAAGTAGATTATTAGCTTCCCATAAACAATGGTTTCTCATAGTATTTCCTAGATGGATTTCTAAAATAAGACGCAGTCTACATTGAAAATGTTAAATAGAAGATTAAACATTGAAATTACTTACTGAGGCACAACATTACTTATAATTACCTGCTAATCTTTGTTATAATCAAAATCATTAATATTTGATACCACTTTCTCTATATTTAAAAAAACCATTATCTAAATCATATCCAATTATGAAAAAATTGATTAAATTACATAAGCTTATTAACAAATAAATATAACTTCATCATTAGATATTTCTTTAAACAAAATTCCAAAATGATGAATGTTCATTTCTATATTCACATTCTCTGTGCCTCTCACAATATGAAAAAGAAAATATAAGATCATACAATAGATAATTATCAAAATAATAAAATTTTTATTAAAACCTATCTTAAAGGGTAGAGTTTACCTTGAATATTTTTAGTACCTAAGTAACTTTTGGCACATATAAGAACTTTTAAAGTTTCTAGATGAAGCTAACTATGATGAGGACTCATTACCCAATCACTAATACTAAAACAAGACTCAAAAGCAACTATAAATACTAAGATAGCTAACAAATCTCATGCAATTTCTTGTATAATTGGATATCAAGTTCCATTTTACTTCCATCACATTAATATGTCAAAATTTTCATTAGTTGTAGAACAAATATCAACTTCCAATAATTATCTAACTATATTCTACTATATGAAATCCTAACGATTTTTCTTTATAAATTCCCTTATATGGAAACCTAAACCAATAGATTTGTTACTTGACGAGGATGTACTAACAGAAGCTAAAGTTGATAATGAGCTACTATAATCCAATTCTTTACCCATTCTTGATTGATAATTATTGAACAAATCATATCACAAATTTCTAAAGATATCAATATGCACTGAAGCCCATTCATCATACAACTACCAAAATAAAATTTAATTATAACAAGCTTGTTCCTCAAATCTAAAATAACAAAGTTCATGGTATTACCAATCCATTCCAATGATTTTAAAATTTTCTTATCATCTTTTCTATCAATGTTTGAATGAATTTATTAAAAGAATTAAGCCTCATTATAATTCTCAATTTATCTCATACATGTTAGTAAACAAATTGAGAAGTTGGATACTTTATGTAAGAAAAGAACTTTGTAATAATGTTAAAGACCTCCAACTTCTCACGAATTTCTTTTACAAACTCTCATTGCTCATTTGTTGACAAAAAAGTATATTAGGAATTCAATTTTCTCAATATGATAAACATATCAATATACTTAATTGTAGACTCTTAACATATTAGATGTTGAATTTCACCTTGTTAGACAATCTAAACATAAGTTCCTAGTGTAGTGAATTCATAATCATCTTGTAGTTTCTTCAAACTTCTAAACATCTTTAGGTGTTGTAATCTAATACACTAGACTATCTTGGATTGCTTCTATCCATTATTTAATTAGTTTTAGCCCATCCTTCACAACTAACTTTATTATATGCATAAAACAATGTATATGTAAGAGCCTCCTGTCCACTAATAAGCTCCTAACTTTTTCGACTTAGCATCATTCGTGCTATAATTATCTGAAGTTATTATCGAAAAACTTTTTCTTAACTTTGTCAATCACTCCATGTTTGTTTAACATGATAGTACATGTATGATGACTCATTAAGATATATTATTTTTGAACTACTTGCAATATCAAATTTAAACACATATAAGACATGTTTTCATTCAACTAATTATGTGCTACTTACATTAATCAAACTTCCACATTATCAATAGTGGGTTTCATTACTCAATTAGCAAGGAGATTGGGCCTTGGTGATAAGCATGAGTTAATAGTTTTTGGCACTCCTATCCCATTTACCAAGGAAATCTTAAGGAAAATAAGGACGTGGAGCTTCAAATCAATGAGCGAGGCCAATACTTTACATTAGTTGGCATACTTTTACGAGTAGTGGAGGACATCCTTTTACGAAATTGATATGATATATTTCAATAATGTGATTGACTCATGATCAATTGTCCCATATATACCTTTATTAGACCCCTCATCCTAGGACTAATGCTTTTAATATTATCCTTTTTTCTACTTTGTTCTTATTATTCCAAATATCATGATTAAAGGTATTATTTTAATGAAAAATTAATGATTAAGGAAATTTAAAAAGAACTTGTATTGTTTTCTTATGTTATATCAAGGACATACCATTCCTTTTAAAATTATCTCTCTTATTGTTTGTTTATTTTCAGTGTCTATATCTGATACGTATATTAAAGACAATGTATAACATAAGTGTTTGTGAGAGATTTTATGAATTTGATGCCCATGTTTTTCAATTTCGTCAAGAATTTCTTAACAGGGAAAATTTTTTGCAAATTTATTTTACTTTGGCAATATATTAATTGATATAATGCAATGTGATTTTGATTGTCTTAATGAGTTGAAGTATTTGTGCAAATAGAAATGATTTTTGATAGCTATATTGATTTCAATTTGCTTCATTAATTTGGAGGATGGATATTTGATTTACATCATGAAAAATTTTGTATAATTTGTACATTCATTGAAAAAAGAGGACATCCTTTAAAAAATTTTATTATCTAACAACAAAAATATATGAATAAATATGTATAGAAAAAAAATTCACTCTCTTAGCTTTGAACTAAAGGAAAAGGTTGAAGTTAAAGATTGGAGTTAGTTGCCAATTAAAAGAGTAACCTAGTTAAGTACCTAAGAGTGTATTTATGATAAGGTATTTACTCTCATGTCAAAAGGTTAGTGACTTTTCAAAAAAGCTTCTAAATGCAATTATGTTAAAATTTTTGTAGTATTCTACTTTAATAAGGGTGATACATGAGATACCTACTTTATAGATCTACAAAGGCAATTACATCTATCAAACTATAATATTGCGACAATGAATATCAATTGTTAATCCTATAGGAATTATAAGTACTAGTAATTATCTCTTTTATATTATCTTATTGAAAAAATAAGGCAATGATTTAATTTAAACAATAAAACTAAACTAAAGTTCAACACAACTAATAAATAAGAACATAAGTCATCCAAATTGACTGAGTTACATGTAATCCTAAAGATAGGACAACATAAATCTTCAAGATTTATATGTAACTCCTTTCAAATATGCTAGATCTATACAAATAATTTCTCAATCTCAGTTATTTGAAATCATATATGAACCAATGTCTTAGAAATATCAACTCAAGAAATAATCAAAAATATAATTGAATTCAATAAATCAACAATCAAATTACATTATAGAGACCCAAATCATAAAATCCATCCCCAAGTTTATCCCACTTAGGTACTAAATAAATTTAGTTTATAAAAACATAAAACATATAAAAGGATTTATTTGAATAATTAAAAACAAGAGAATTAATTATATATCCCCATTTTTTGGTAATAGAATATACTGAAACTTTGATGGAACTATACTCTCTATTAGGATCTCTAAGTCAATCTTCGCTTCTTTATGGCTCTAAAGTTCAAAAATGATTTTAAAAGTCAAACTTCTTTAATTACCTTTCATATTAGCCTTTTATACTTCAAAATTAAGGTCTCTACATTCGTTATGGTTACCTACACGGTTGTGTATAATGATTATCCCTCAATCTCATTTCAAAACTCAACAGTCGTGAAGACACACACCTCCAAGAACTTACGTGGTCTATGGATAAGGCCATGTCTATGGATAAACTCTTAGCCAATGCTAAATACTGTAAAAAAAATCAATCTTATTTTTTATACCCTTCACAATTTCCCCTGACACATTACAAGTAGGACAAATGGATGATTGTAAGCTATGTCCTCCATCATGATGTCGAATGGCCTAATTCTAATTTTTTATTCCAAAACAAAGATATCCATAGGTTAGTTTTGTCAAACACCTAAAAATAAAAAGAATAAGAATAATCAGACTAGATAGTTGGTCATCACCAACCAAATCGAGGAATTCATAGTAGAGGTTGCTTTTCCTTAAAAAATATTTAAAAAATGGATTCGATGCACTCTACATGTTCTTTTTCCCCCTTCTTACATTTTACAAATAATATCATATGGATTTATTTATTGGCACTGCATTGTTTTTCTTGGTAGGAACGAGTTTAATAGAATACATCTTGTTGAAAATACTTCAATTAGAAAACTCCCTTGTTGTATTTTAGAAACTAGTTTTACAAGATGACCAATTTGTTTCTCCAAGTCAAGGATAAAAGCCTCTTAATTCCTTAATGTATTTTTAATAGCTTAAAATATTGCCTTTAAAGTGTAGATAAATCTAGTAAGGAGATCTTCCAAGCTTGGCTTTTTTTCTTAAGGGAGGTATTGCTAAAATTTTGATAGAGCTTTATTCCTTTGTTGTCTTTGATTCCCCTAAAATAAATTTAGGTGATTCTTCCATCCTAGATTATACATATTACTTTAAGGATGATTTTAGGGTTTAGGAGCATTCCTTCTGTTATCCACATGCTTAGGCTTTGCCATAGACTTTACTACCTGATATTCTTGATCTACATACCTTAGCCTACACACCTTACACTGCATCATTTGAAATAGTTAAGAATTCATTGTCATTCCATGAATCTTTTTAATTAAAACTTCAACCTAGCTAGCCAAAGTTATAATTACATCTACATCATAAACTTCGATCGGCTTGCTAGGTTTTTCTTAAGAAGAACACCGCTAATAGTTGTTCATTGTCATGTCATTAATGAGCTCTTGAGCTGCTTCTAATGTTTTATTTTTCAAAGTACCCCTTATTGCATTAATCTTCTACCTAGTTGTTTGATTTGACCTCATTATAGAAACTCTAAATTTATAACCATAGTGGTAAACTATAATATGCTCACTTCCTTACCATCTTCTTAAATCTCTCCCATATATGATATAGGATTTGTCAATCAATCTGAGCACAAAAAGAGATGTGATATCTTTGTTTAATATTCTTGGTTTGTGGAAAATACCTTTGAAGGGATTGCTCTCTTATCAACCACCATATGGTGATAGATCCCCTAACTAGAGAATTCAACCATTTCTTAGCTCTAGTCCTTAGTTAGAATGGAAATAATTTCAATCTAATAGCATCAGTAGTGGCATTATTAATCTTAAAAGTATCACAAATCTCTAGAAAATTGGCTATATATTCATTGCAATCCTCATCCTATAGCCTATCAAAATAGATAAACTCTTATACAATATTAATAATATTCAGTTTCATATTAAAGTTGTCAGCAACAATCAGTCTCACAATGCTAGACACCATCCTAGTAAAGTTTGGGTTAGTGTAAGCAAACGTTATCCTTGTTTGGTTTGCCATGATTTTTAATCCTTCGATCTTAATATAGCATTCGAAGTCCTCTATTTGTTAATCTGGCTCTACCTCTCTAAGTTAGGTACTTCGAAGATTTCTAATAGTTGTCCTCTCAATTTCTAAATCTTCTTTAACCAAGTTAAATGGATATCCTCGGGTCATATACTAACCTAAAGACCTGTAGAAGGGATAAAATACAGGAGTCAACAAAATATCATAATAAATTGTAAAAAAATAAAAAGAACTTAAATGAGAAATAATGGTTAGGTTAAAAAATTAAGTTTTCCTAATATTATATTCACTGGTAAAAGTACCAAAAACATAATATGTAAGATTCCTACCTTACAGATCTACAAAGGAAAGTGCACCAATCGAACAATAGTATAATGACAATGAATATCGAGTGAATCCTATAGGGACTAAAAGCATTAGTAATTACCTCTTTTCTAACATCTAACTAAACCTATGAGATGATGGTTTAATTTAAAACAATAAAAATAAACTATGGTTCAATGATTGTTCATTACACCAATAATAATTTAACCATAAGTGCACATCGTAGCTATAGCTAGCATAGGTATAGGTTGATCCCATAGAGAAAGTAAGTACTAGTAATTAACTTTCTCCTATTATCTAACTTATGAATTGGTTATTGGTTTTTAATTAAAAATAAAAATTAAACAAATAAAATTAGTAAACAATAATGAAAAAATAACAAAGGAAATTATTTAGAAAACTCAATATCAAAGATTAGTGTCTAGGCAATGAATTGTTGGATCGGAAAATAAAACATGCATCGATTTGGAAGAAACGATAGATTTCAAAACTTTTTAGAAATCAAAATTTCAGCGGAAGCAATATATCCAAATCAACATGCATAGCCACACATGATACAGTATAAGGAAAAACATTTGCATAATCACAAGATGGAAAATATTACCGACTCCTTCGTTACAGCTTTAACTCCTCGCTGTGCTATCCTAGGTGATATATCCTCTTCACCTTATTGCATCCTCTTCTTAATATTATATCCTCAACCAATCCGATCTACCACTTGTTCTTCTTGGACAACTTGGTTAACAAGATTCTTTGGTGGGAAAGGAGAAGAAAACTTTGGAAGAGGTTTTTTTAAGAAGAAAGTCGCCAAAAATGAGACACTCTCATACAATTTTTGGCTCACCATCAAAACAATGCAAGAACCCTTTTTTACACACTCTCAATTTCGGTTAACCTCAAAGGAAAGAAGAGATTTGCATCAAATGCATCATTTCTTTTTTAATCACTCATAAAGAAACCAATAAATGAGACTCTTCTCATTTGTCTTTAAGGTGGCTATATGAAAAGACTATTAACCTAATGTGACATACCAATTTTGATTTTTGATGATGAAAGAAGGAAGATGATCCATCAAATGTACCTCTTTCTTCTTTAATCCAATGAATGCTAATAGGTTATATGCTATCATTAAAAGACCACCATTAAACCATTTAATGATAAGGTTATTATTCCATTTAGTGATGATAAAGCATGTTGAAAAACATCTTAAATGTAGCAAACTAATGTTAAATGTGCAGCCGCACATTTACCCATTAAATCCGAAATTCCATCTCCATTTATCTTTAATAACTTTGTTTTAATTTAATTAATCTAATTAACAAAATTAAACCAAAGCCTAGCCCATTTCTAAATATTCATTTGGGCTTCTAATTATCCATTAATTAGTACAAGCCCAACATTCAATCATGGGCTTTAAAACTTCCATTTATATTTCTTACTTACCTTGATAACCTTCCATGAAGCCAAATGGGGAATCTTATTGGACTTAGATAATTCAAGCTCCAATAAGCCCAGAATTAATTTAATCTCATTAGAATTAATTCT
>JANIIA010378133.1:0-20410 GCA_027478495.1 Erythroxylum alaternifolium | reverse complement strand
TAGTTATTTCACGTAGCACTCCATTATCTTAGGTTATGTGTCGGAATGACCCACGGGCGTTCCGGTACGTACTCTAGAGTAATGGGGGGTTACAATAGACCAATCACAAGAGTAAAATTAGATGCTAAGTTGCTATGGATTCTTCTATCCAATTCACTCTCTAATCATGATTATATAATCTTAGAAGCAATATAAAAAGAGAAATTGTTTGTTTGTTTTATCCTCTCTCTCTCTTTTGGTTGAAAACCTAGAAATAAGTAAGAACAAACAAAATTAAAAAAACACATGCATATAAGAAAGAAATGTGAAAATGTAAAGGAAAAGAAATTAATTTCCTTTAGGTTGCCTCCCAAGAAACACCTTTGTCAATTATTGCTGGCTCGACTCTTTTTTCTACTCATTTTACAAAATTGCGATCTTTAGGTGTCATATGTGTTTTCTCCACTTAAGTTTCTTCAAGATAGGGTTTAGGTTGATGATTATTCACCTCCAGCATTCTCCCTATCTTCAAAATTCTAATCTGTACTGATTCCATGCACTCTTAAAATATTTTGAATGTCTCTTTACCTTTTTCTTCTTCATTTAATTTCTCTAATCTATTAGGTAAAGCTGAAGGGTTAGTTTCAACAATAATTAGGAACTCAGTATTTAGTTTTGAGCTAAATGATATCTCTTTTTCTCCTTCGAGTTCCTCCTTTGCTTCTTCGACACAAGCAATTACTTAAGGGAAGCTCCTCTTCACTCTATAAGGTTTCTACACTAACGTCCCTTGGGTACACCTCTGGTTGATATGGATACTCCTCTTCACTTTGTAATGCTAGACGGTCAAGAGTTTTCGTCATCTAGCTTGCCACATTCTAGAGTCTAGACAGTGTATTTTAGTGGAATTGCATCATATTCTACTAAAGTTGCATCATATCCTCTTGGAATTGTTATACACTCTATTGAATACCCTGTTGAAGTTGAATATTATTAGCAGTCATAATATTAAGCAAGTCTTCCATAGATGTACTTGAATCGTGATAATAAGCTTCTAGTCTATATGGGAATTGCTATGTGTCCTACATGTTATCAAGAAGTAATTATGTTGATTATCCCATCCATAACTAAATTTTATATGATCACCCCAAACATGGTTATAAGATTTGGAATATGAGTGATAAAAAATTTACTTTCATCCATGTAATTTTAAAATTTTTAATAAACAAAAAGTGAAAAGATCATAAAATAATTGAAAAGAAACTAATTATAAACAAATATGTACAAAACACTAATTAAAATCAAGAACAAAACCTAAAGTACCACACTCCTCAGTAACGACGCAAAAATTGACGTAGTGCATCATAACACTACTCAAAATAATTAGACCTATAACTATAGTAGTGGTAAGTCTAGGTTGATCCTATAAAGAGTGTGTGTAAAGCTTTTGAAATGAAGTCAATTGGTTTTTAGGTTAGGGGGTTCAATTTGGTTTTCAAATAAGGAAAGAGAACTAAACTAATGAAAACAAATTAAATAAAATATTCAAAAATGATGAAAGTGATGAATTCGTTAGGAACCTAGACATGAGTTCTATCTCAGCCTACATTCAATTAAACAAACTTCATTGAATTGTTGTTCTCTTACCTCTCCTAGCAACTATTAATTGTGGGTTAACTATAAGCTCTATTAACCCTGGCTTTCCTTTAGGTCGTGTTTAAGTAAGAGACACCCATTAATTAAACCTATCCATTGAACAACCTAGGATAAGCTCTCTAAATTTAATTGGACAGTCACATTATGAGTTAGAAAAATAGACTAATCAAGGCAGCAACTATATACGCTTAGGTCATTTAACCCAAGTTATGTTATCCCTAATGTTCGACACTGATAAAAAACATAACAGTTAATGATTGTATCCCTAATGATCTGAAACCATTAGTTGCAACAAACGAATCTCAACATAATAATTATGGATTATATTGAAGATTCTAGCAATGGGTTAATAATAAAACAATCCAATGAACATGTTAAGATCATCTTAACACAATACCCAAACAGTAAATATAGGATAACATAATCAATTTCTAAGAGAGAAAAAATAATAAAAACAATTAAAGATATGCTTAATCGGGTTCTTTGATGTTGATGTCAACTTCGAACTGGCATCAGGAAGCTAGCTCTCTATAGGTTTCCAAAGGAATGGGGCTTTGCCCCTTTTCTTCTTCAAAACTAAGAGTTCATGCCCAAAACAAAAACCCCAAACGAAACATATGTTTGTTGTCACATCATGTTGTTTTGTACTGAAATGTAGGGTTAAAATGGGACAACTGGCATATGCCTAGCGTCACACCCATAATAAGTGTGTCATGAGCATGACAAACCTCTCATGGCCATGAATTATTTTTTATGGTTGTGAGATGTATCTTATGGCCATAATAATGTCACTCTTCATTCCTTTTGGTGTTTTCTTGTCTCCTTTAGCTCTAATCCTTCTCCTTCTTATTCCTTGAAGACAAGTGAGTGTGAATCTTAAAAAGATAGCTCAAATATATTGTTTTTGACTCACTTTAGCTTTTTTGCTTCCAAATTGTACCTAGACCCAAATATGAACTGAAGTAAATGTCTTAAGCATTTCCTATCATTAAACACTAAGTGTTATGGAATAAATTTATAATCAATTAAACAAATATCCAATGAAGATAAGAGTGAGTACCCTCCTTAGATTTTTTCTCCACCAAATCCACCTAAGATTCCATTCTCTAGCAAGTAGAAAAGAACAACTGGATGCACAACTTGCAAAGTTCATAGAAAAGTTATAGACTTTGCAAATTAATTTATCTGTTGTGGAGGAATTGGAACATATACCCAAATACGCTAAGTTATTGAAAGACATATTTTCAAAGAAGCGGGCTTAGGAAGATAACCAAATGGTAGCATTAATAGGAAGTTATTATCCCCAGTCATATGCCTTCGAAGCTAAAGGATCCTGGGAGTTTCACAATACCTTGTATGGTTTGTGAATTCAAGTTCAAAAAGTGTTTATGCAACTTAGGCATAAGTATAAATTTTATGTCTTTATTGATATTTACAAAGGAGAGATGAAACCAACTTCGATGCTTATTCAGTTCGTAAATCAATTAATTAAGAAACCATTTTAGGTGTAGGAGATTTTTTAATACAAGTGGACAAGTTTATTATCCTTGTGAACTTCGTAGTCATAGATTTTGAAGAGGATAGGAACTATCCATTAATTCTTGGATGGACTTTCATGAGTATTAAGAGAGCATTAGTAGACATTCATGAGGCAAACTAACACTTCGAATTGGTGAGGATCAAGTGGAGTTCAACATGAACAAAGTCTTGAAAAATATGAAAGAAAGTAGCTCTTATATGAAGATTGATATGATGGATGAATGTATTAAAGAGTAAGAGGAGAGCTACTTTGAAGAAGTTAAATATGAGGAAGTTGGGAAGGTGAAAGAAGCTGAGTCTGAGGAAGAAACTAAAACAGAAGGGTTGGGTGATCAAATATAGCAAGATGTATTGGTAAGACTGAAGCACCCATATCATCCTCCATTAGGAAACCACCAAATTTAGAGTTTAAGCCTTTACCCGTAAACCTTAGATATACCTTTCTAGGTGAGGGCCAAAGTCTATCCCTTATTGTTTCCAATCAGGAGTATGGGGAACAAGAGAGTAGGGTGGTAAAGATCATAACAAATTAGATGAAGGTCATGAGATGATAGATATTTTCCATACAAGGTATAAGCCCAAACGTTGTCATGTATAGGATAAACCTCGAAAAGGAAGTAGAGCAATGAGGTAATATCAATGAAGTTTAAACCCTCATAAAAAGGAAGTGGTCAAAAAGGAAGTAGTTAAGCTTTTAGACACTTGTATCATAGACCTAATATCAAATAGCAAATGGGTCAGCCTAGTACAATGTGTAACAAAGATCGGTGGAATGAAGTTAATGGAGAGTGAAAGTGAAGAGCTAATTTCCATGAAAATAGTCACAAGATGGAGAGCTTGTATTGATTATCTCATACTCAACAATGTGACTAAAAACGATCACTTTCCTCTCTTATTTGTTAGTCAAATGATTGAATGGTGGTTGGTCATTCATTCTACTACTTCCTGGATAGTTACTCAGGATACAATCAAATTTTTATCTATCTAGAGGACTAAGAAAAGACCATATTTCGACGTCCTACATTTCAAAGGTGCATGATGTCTATCTTTACAAATATGATAGAGGACGTTATAAAAGCCCTTATAGATGGATTTTTAGTTTTTGTAGACTCTTTTTAGCAATGCTTAACAAATTTGGATAGAGTACTCCAAAGATTTGAAGAATCACGTTTAGTTCTGAACTGAGAGAAGTGTCACTTCATGGTGTATGAGGGCTTAGTGTTGGGATGTAAAATATCTTGTCAAGGAATTGAAGTTGGCAGAGTAAAGACAGAGGTCATAGAGAAGTTTCCATCATTTATTAATTTCATAGGCATGCAAGCATTTCTAAGTCATACAGTATTTTACCACCTCCTTATTAAGAAATTCTTATAAATTGTTAGACGACTGACAAACCTGTTAATAAAGAAAGTGCCTTTTAATTTTGATGATAATTTTTTATCTTTGTTTAATTGACTAAAGGAGGTACTAATATCAATACCAATCTTAATGTCATTAGACTGGTCATTGTCATTTGAATTCATATGTTATGCTAGCAACCAAGCTGTGGGTTGCTTGTTAGGCCAAAGGAAGGATAAAAAAACTGCATATGGTATATTACACAAGCAAGAAATTAAATGGGGCCTAACTAAATTACACCATCATTAAAAAGAAGTTGCTAGTGGTGGTTTATGTATGTGACAAGTTTCAGTCATATCTTTTAAGCACTTAAGTATCTTTTGTTCAAGAAGGATACAAAACTGAGGCTTATTCAATGGGTTCTCTTATTACAAGAATTTGACATTGAGATTAGACAGAAGAAGGGAGTATAAAATGTGGTAGTTAACCGCTTATCATGTCTAAAAGGAGGGGAAATTGACCAGAGCGATGATATTTATGAGCAATTCCCCAATGAAACCCTAACATTGCTTAACCGTCTTATTACACTATAGTATGTTGATATAATAAACTTTTTTATAAACTTTAGGTTTCCTTTGGATTTATCATATATAGAAAACTTGACTATTATCTAAGTGTACCATTATCAACGGGATGACTCATTCTTATATCTAACATGTGCTTACAGGCTAATAAGGAAATGTGTTTCAAAGGAGGAGATGTTAGATATATTGACGCAATGTCACAAAGCTATGTATATTGAGTAATATGAAACAAATAAGACAGGGGTCCGAGTATTAGAACGTAGATTTTATTGGCTGAATCTATTTAAGGGTGCTCGGGATTTCATGGTATAAAGCGACATACCAAAAAGTGGGTAACATCCCAAAAAGAGATGAGATGTCTTTATCTAACATTTTAGCAGTCGAAGTTTTCTATATATGGGGACTTGACTTCATGGGCCCTTTCCCATCCTCCATAGAAAACATGTATTATTTATTAAGAGTGGACTATGTGTCATGATGGGCTGAAGTCATGGTTTTTTTAAAGAATCATGGCAAAGTAGTGCAAATATTTATTAAAAATTGTTCAATCGACTTAAAGTGCCATGAGTGATAATCAAATATGGAGAAGCACATTTTTACAATAAACATTTTGATACTCTTCTAAAAAGATATGGAGTTCACCATCGTGTCACCACTCCATACCACCTACAAATACGTGGGCAAGTGGAAGTCATAAACTATGAGGTAAAACAAATATTAAAGAAGATAGTGAATAGTTTAAGGAAGGATTGGACATTACAACCGAATGACGCCTTATGGGCTTATCGAACTGCCTTCAAAACTCCAATCGGGATGACTCCTTCAGACTTGTGTGCAGTAAAACTTTTCATTTGCCCATGGAAGTAGAGCATAGAGCATACTGGGTGGAAAAAGCTTTAAACTTTGAATGGAAGTAAGCAAGTGAGCGAAGGCTCCTAAAATTGAACAAACTCAATAAGCTTTGCTTAAATGTGTATGAAAATGTCAAATTATACAAGAAAAGGGTGAATAAGTGGCATGATTCTTATATTAAAAAGAAAGAGTTCAAAGTATAAGATGCAATTTTATTATATAATTTGAGATTAAAGTTGTTTCCAAGAAAGCTCAAATCAAGGTGGAGTGGGCCTTTCAAAGTAACACACGTATATGCACACAGAGCTTTAGAATTAGAAAATAAAAAAGGAAACCTTCAAAGTGATCAAACATAGATGAAAACTGTATCCCAGAGTAGTATTTTCACTAGAAAGGAAAGTAATTTCTTTCCTTTCCTTTCTAATGATTAAAAATATTTCTGATGATGAATTGTCAAGCTAATGAACATAATTTCACAAATTTTGATTGTTAGGTTTGTATTGAATTCTAGTATTAAGGTTTTATTTTTAATCTTTTTAGAGTGGTTAGGATGGCTAAATTTCTTTTTGTTTTGAAATTATTACAAGTTGGGAAGCAAGCTTAGAGTTTAAATTAAGAAAAAAAAACATTAAAAAGGGACAAAGGTGACAAATTTCAGCATGTCACGATCAGAACATGGGAGTCACCATCGTGCACGTTTGAATTTTGATTATATCACAATCGTGACTGCAGTCAGACCATCCTACATGTCAATTATCCTTCCAAAACCCCATGTTACCCTCCTTCAAACCTAATACTATCTCTTCATTTTTTCTTATCTTTCACACACACTTTATCTTTCTAAAATCTTAGCCACCACTACAATTCTCTCGATTTTCCTTAGGGTTATCATTTATTCTTTCAACCATATTTTCATTCCTGCCACATTTTTTAATAATTTCCACACAAACCTCACATTTTTGGAGTAGTTTTTACAAGATCTCATGGTTCTTTTCACTATTCACATTTTGGGTATTTTCGGTGTATTTTGTTTTGTTCTTTGTTTATTTTGTAGGTATACATTTATTTATAGCTCTAAGAATCAAACAAAGTGATAAACGCTCACAATCAAAGGGAAAAGCATAAGTGGTGGGGAGAGGGATACGGATAAGGCTGTAGAATTTAGAGCTCCTTTTGTGATTTATTCGAAAGAAGAAGGAATCTAATTCTAAGCTTTTTGCTCTAAGATTGTTAATGCCCCTAGATACTTTGATTTTGACATTTTAGACAATCTAGGGTTGAAAGACAAGGTTGAGACTTCGAGTTATAAAATTCAATGGGACAATTTTACTAATTTTGATTATATTGTCTATAAGGAATTAAACTTTAAATTTTGTAATACTTGACAATTAGTTCTGCGAGATTTGAATAATTTTATGTTTAGATTGAGAGGTCAACCATATCATTTGAATTGTTATGCTTTGGTTAACATTGGTGGACTTCCTTAGTTAAATATGATTAAAAAAATATGATGATTTTTGTGTTAAGAGGTAATGGAAAATTTTAACAGGGCTGCATAAATTTGATGTTCTAAATGCTCATAATAATGCCATTTTTATTCCTGAGCATAAATTAAGAACAAAACATTAAAAATGGACAAAGATGACAAATTTCAGCATGTCACGATCAGGACATGGGAGTTACCATCGTGCACGTTTGAATTTTGATTATATCACAATCGTGACTACAGTCAGACCATCCTACATGTCAATTATCCTTCCAAAACCCCATGTTACCCCTCCTTTAAACCTAATACTATCTCTTCATTTTTTCTTATCTTTCACACACACTTTATCTCTCTAAAATATTAGCCACCACTACAATTCTCTCGATTTTCCTTAGGGTTATCACTTATTCTTTCAACCATATTTTCATTCCTGCCACACGTTTTTCATAATTTCCACACAAACCTCACATTTTTGGAGTGGTTTTTACAAGATCTCATGGTTCTTTTCACTATTCACATTTTTGGTATTTTTGGTGTATTTTGTTTTGTTCTTTGTTTATTTTGTAGGTATACATTTATTTATGGCTCTAAGAATCAAACAAAGTGATAAACGCTCACAATCAAAGGGAAAAGAAAAAGTGGAGGGGAGAGGGATACGGATAAGGCTGTAGACTTTAGAGGTCCTTTTCTGATTTATTTGAAAGAAGAAGGAATCTAATTCTAAGCTTTTCGCCCTAAGATTGTTAATGCCCCTAGATACTTTGATTTTGACATTTTAGACAATCTAGGGTTAAAAGACAAGGTTGAGACTTCGAGTTATAAAATTTAATGGGACAATTTTACTAATTTTGATTATATTGTCTATAAGGAATTAAACCTTAAATTTTGTACTACTTGACAATTAGTGCTGCGAGATTTGACTAAATTTTAGTTTAGATTGAGAGGTCAACCATATCATTTGAATTGTGATGCTTTGGATAACATTGGTGGACTTCCTTAGTCAAATATGATTAAAAAATATGATGATTTTTGCGTTAAGAGGTACTGGAAAATTTTAACAGGGCTGGATAAATTTGATGTTCTAAATGCTCATAATAATGCCATTTTTATTCCTGAGAATTTATTATTGCACAATTTTACATGTTAGACTGTTTTGGATAAATCAAAAAGTGAAAATGATTTGTTAAATAATTATTCATTTTGTGGTGCATGGATAATAATGTAAAAGTTTACACAATCACTCATATTTTTCAATCTATAGCTACTACTCTTAAAAAGAAAAGTAGTCCTCTTAGCTCGAGATATATTGTTACTGTGCTTATTGTTTACTATAGTGTGGATGTTGAAGGACTAACCATTGTTTTTCCTAATTTTTTAAAATCAAATCAAGATGAGCTAAGATCCTAGTAGTCCATCGCATGGAACATCGAGATATTAGTTCCAAAACACATGTCACAAGACAAGACAAGCTAGTTCTAGTTCTGCACTAGCACAACAGTAACCTAAGGTCTTAATAAGTGAAGAAACAAAACATGGTGAAAAGTAGAGAAGGTATTCAATTTGGTCTACAATAATGACAAACTTTTTGAGGAGATGGCATAAGAATAACAACGAAAGTGATGTGATATCAAGAAGAATTATAATGACTTCGCTACTAAACTTATTCAAATTCCTTCACCAATACCATCACCACCTCAATCTCCATAAATGGTTTTGTGCTTTTAACATTTTCTTTTTGTTATTTTTTATCATTTTTATTTTCATATATCTATTTTTTTTCTCACATTGAGAAAAATGTGTTGTCTAAGTGTAGGGAAGTTAGTGCATTAGCATGTCATATGTGTGTGAAATTTGTATATCATACAATGTTAGTTTTTGATTAGGTTGACATTAAGTGAACATGTGTTGCATATATGTGTATTATGTCAATTTGTAAAGGCACATTTGAACATGGTCCTTTAATTTGTAAAGGCATATTTTATGAAGTTTATGTTTTAAGTATACTTGGATAAATATGCATGTTAATTAGAATATGACACCTATTTTGGTCACTTTAGGAAATATGTTGTATACATTTATATATATAAGTCAATTGAATGAGTTAGCATCATTAGTAACCTTTCATAAGGATGATTAATTAAAAAAAATGAGGTAGGCTAAATGTGATAAGAAAAATGTTTTGTTAAATAAATTATTATTCTACTGGCCTTTTTTGAAAAAAATTGGGTTACAAATAGAGCTTGTAGCCAGTTGAGAATGTGATATAGCTAAGTAATCAAGGGCATTCAGGCTAGAACGATATCCAATCAAGATAAATAATAAAAATGTGTCTTAGTTGAGTAATTAGGGGACATTTATGACAAGGTGTTTTTTTCGCGTCAAAAGACTAGGTTAATGTTAAAGAACATTAAAAAATGGTTTTTTGATAAGTAACACCTACTAATCTTTGAAAATAGCAAAAAATTCATAAAAGGATACTTTGTGATTATTGCATATTTGATTGATTACTAATTATAAATGTATGTGTATAAGTGCCTTAGGTGTATGAATAAGGTGTTAATATTTTGATTAATATGTATATTCAATTCAAAGTGCTTAAACATAAAAGGAATACATTATTATGTTGGCACAATTTAAATGATTGATGTTTGCGATTAAATTGATTCCACAAGATTTGATGCCATTACCCTATGATCACCAATTACATAAATGTAGTCTTACGTGCTTTTGTTTGGTTTATTTGAGTTATATTTTGTTTTTGAATGAGGACAAGAAAAAGTTTAAGTGTGGGGATGTTGATAGATATAGTTTATACTATGTTTTAATAGGTGTTTTAGTGTGTTTTTAGGTGATTATTAGATGATTATCGTATTTATAGGTTTATAATTGTGTTAATGTGATTTTTTGTTTATATTTTAAGTGTTTGTATAGTTTAGAACATGATTTCAATCTTGGTTTTATGTTTCTTGAGATGTTTGATGTGTTTGTTGGTGCTAAAAATTAGATAATTGAAGAACAAGGAGGATGGACATGCATGGGGTTGTATAAGCAGGGTCACGATTATGACAGAGAGAAATTTCCTAGAGTCGTTGTGATTATGACAGAGAGAAATTTCCTAGTGTCGTGATCATGATTCCTATGTCACAATCGTGACAAACACTTCCTAGGCACGAGTTTTTTCATCTATTTTAGGATTTGAGGGTATTTTTAGAACTATTAAAGTGGGAAAACCATAGTTACACTCCCAAGACCTTAATACACTATTTAACAGCATAAAACTCACTAAAAAGGCAATAACCAACACACTAAAGTGGATTAAATGTGGGAGATCAAGAACATTCAGGAATTCCAGTTTTCGAGGTCAAGACCTAAATAGAGTTTTTCTTCTTTTCCTTTAGTTATTTCATCAATATTGATGTGTAATTTGAATTCCAAGATATTTAACATGTTTATGAGTTTCTAAATTTCAAATTATGATTTATTTTGAATTTACTTTGTGACTTCGATTATTATTGATTAAATATATATTATAGTGTTTGTGATAATTGTACATGCTTATACTTGACAATAAATTAAGAGAGTGAGTAAAAAGTAATTTATGTACCGCATTGTAACACTACTTAAAATAACTAGACCAACAACTAAGTAGTGGTGAATTTAAGTCGATCCCATAGATTATGTGTGTAAAGCTTTTGAAATGAAAATAATCACTTTTAGTTTTTTTTAGGGGGGGTGTTGGATTGGTTTAATAATGAAATAAAATAAAACTAAACTAATAAAAAACATTATAGAAAACATGCAAAAATGATGAAAGTGATGAATTCGTTAGGGACCTGATTCTTTAGTTTAATCTCAGCCTATACCTAATTAGACATATTTCATTGAATTGTTGTCTTCACACCTCTGTTTGAACTATTGGTCATAGATTAATAACAAGTTCTGTTAACACTAGTTTTTCCTTAGGTGATAGTTAATTAAGAAGACCTCATTAACCTAGTGTTGAGCCGGGGTTGCAGGGTTTTAATTACCTGGAAGCCTAGCCAATCACTTTATCTTCTTGCATCAACACACACCCAATCCTTTCCTTGAGGCATCACTATATACTATGTATCCATCACTACCTGAACGCAAGGTCAGAATTGGGCATTTGTGATCCTATTCTTCAATTCCTCAAAGCTCTTCTGACATTCTTCTGTCCATACAAACTTCTTACTCTTCCTTGTCAATTTGGTGAGTGCAGCTGCTATCATGGAAAAACCTACAAATCCCTCACTTCTATTACATTCTTGGGTGCTTCCCATTTAACTACAATTTATATTTTCCTTGGATCTACATGTACTTCTTTTTTTGAAGTTACATGACCAAAAAACAACACTTCCTTTAGAAAAATTTCAAATTTATTAAATTTAGCATATAGTTTTTTCTTCGTCAATGTCTCCAAGGCGATCCTTAAATGCTTTTCCTGCTCCTTGTTACTCTTGGAATAAACCAATATTTCATCAATAAAGACTATGATAAATTGGTCTAAGAAAGACTTGAAGACTATTCATTAAGTCCAGGAACGCTACAGGGACATTAGTTAATCCAAAGGGAAACTAAGAACTCAAAATGCCGATATCATGTTATGAAAGTAGTCATTGACACATCAAACTCCTTTATTCTCAATTGGTGACAACCTGATCTCAAGTCTATCTCGAAGAAGACTTTTTCTCCTTGCAATTGATCAAACAAATCATCTATGCATGGAAGAGGATATCTATTCTTGATGGTGACATGGTTGAGGTTCCTGTAGTCCACACACCTCCTCAAGGATCCATCTTTCTTCTTCACAAAAAGAACCAGAGCACCCTAAGGCGAAGAGCTAGGCCTAATAAAACCTTTCTCAAACAGCCCTTTTAGCTGTTCTTTAAGCTCCTTTAATTCTGTCGAAGCCATTCTATAAGGTGGAATTGATATTGGTGTCGTGTCTGGAAGAAGCTCTATATTAAACTCGATCTCTCTAGGTGGTGGTAGTCTTGGTAATTCTTTTGGAAAGACATCTGGAAATTCCTTAACCATAAGAATATCTTCTAATTTTCCTTTATCTAGCTTCGTGTCTACCACATATGCCAAGAATGCTTCGCATCCTCTCCTCATCATTTTCTCTACTGTTAGAACTGAAATTATTCTAGGTGAGCTTCCTTTCTTGTCTCCCACAAAGACCACCCTTTCACCTTTGTCCAACTCAAACTCTACTGTCTTCTGCTTCCAATTCAAATTGGCATCATATTTTTCTAAAGCATCCAAGCCCAAAATCACTTCTAAACTCTTCATCTTCAATGGCTTTAAATCTGCCACTAATTTTACTTCGCCAATGTATATTTCACACTCTCAATAAATATGACTAATAATGATATACTGACCAATTGTGGCACTAACCATCAAAGGACTATCTAATGGACTCAAATTTGTATCATGCAAAATCATACTTGACGAAATAAATTAGTGGGTAGACCTCAGATAAATTAAAACAATAATATCTTCATTAAACAATTTAACCATACCAGCCACAACCTTTGGAACTGCTTCTGCTTCCTCCCTCGTCATTGCGAATAACCTAGCTGGTGCTTGCCCCCTCGATTTTTCTAGAGGAATTACTTTCTTAGCTACATTGGAACTGCTCACTTCAATTGCAGACTTTACTTCCACAGTCTCAGCCCTTTTTGAAGCTTGCATCTGAATTCCCTCTCCTCTGGCATACTGCGGACATTCTCTAGCCATATGTTCTTTTTCTTTATAGTTAAAACAAGTGCCAATCAGTTTATAGCACTCCCCTTTATGAAATTTGCCACAATGATTGCATTTAGGAAAGAACATCTTTTCCCCCTCTCCTCTTCTACTACCTCAAATAGTGAAGGTATGAAAAGAAATAGTTTTCGTAGCTTTGGGCCTACTTGCACCACTGCTCCTAACATTAGACTATGTAGGGAAGGTCCTAACACTCTTTTCTAACACAAAAGCACTATTACTACCTCCTCTCCTTAACTGTTCTCTTCCTTTCCTCTTTCTGTTCACTGCGCTCTTTACATTCTCTATGTGCTTAACCCTTGATGCAGCTTCTAGTAGCTGTTGGAAATCATAAAAATTTTACGACGCCACTTTTTCTATGATGGACAAATGCATTCCCGCTTTAAACCTCCAGCACTTAGCCTCTTCGCTCATCATCATATCAGTTGCATATCAGGAGAATTGCATGAATTTGCTCTCATATTCACTCACCATCATCTCCCTCTGGGTGAGACTCAGAAACTCCCTCTGCTTCTGCTAGATATACACCTTAGATAGATATTTCTTCCTATAAGCAACTTGGAAATCCTTCCATATCAACAATGGTGGTTTTATCTGACTTCCTGGTACACTTTTCCACCAATGCAAGGCATCTCCCTGTAGCAGACTTATAACATACACTACGCTTTCATCATCCTCACAGTCCATCTATTCCAATATTCTTTCTGTCTTTCTCAACCAAGTTTTAGCTTCCTCTAGATCGGTTGCTCCATAAAAGTCCACTGTGCCATACTTCCTCAGCTTGTCAAATTGTCTCCCTTTCTTAGTAGAAGTTGATGGCATCTGGCCCATTGCCTGGACAAAAGCCTAAGAAAAGGCTTAGAACAGCCTAGGATCAAAAGGATTAGGCACTTACTCAAGAGGAAGAGATGACTCGGGCATTTGTGGTCGAAAGGGCTCACTATCCTGCCCTATTGTCGCCTCAGCAATCACTAAGGCTCTCGACTCGTCAGTACCCTCCTTTCTTGGTGGAGAATCGGGTGTAACAGGTCCTTGCAAAACTCCTCCTGTACTTCTATGAGGTGGAATTTTACTCCTTTAATTTATATATTAACAATTAGCTTACATTTCATTTTAATATTATTTCCTACCTATATGTATGATATATATGTCACTCATTGCAATCAATCAATTCAACAATGCAAACAATTTATCCATCAATGCAACATTTTATCACATATCATAATAATTCAAAGTATAACATATACCCCTAGGAATCCTTCAAAAATGTGGGCTTTGATTTCAAAGATGTTAGGACTAGGTCTCGGAACTTAGTTCATGGCCTCATTACGAGAGGACTGGGTGAAGATCAAGTGAGAAAAGAAATTAAAAAGAAAATAAAATAACAAAAAGAAGTCAAAAAGTCACAGATTGTGACTAAGAAAATTTCACCTGATAAATAAAAAGTCACGGTCATGATTATCAAAAGGATTTACGAGAGGACTGGGTGAAGATCAAATGAGAAAAGAAATTAAAAAGAAAATAAAATAACAAAAAGAAGTCAAAAAATCATGGATTATGACCAAGAAAATTTCACCTGCTAAATAAAAAATTAGGGTCGTGACTAAAAGGAGTCACAACTGTGATTATCAAAAGGATTTAAGGTCACGATCGTGACTATAAGGACTCATGGTCATGCATTAGAGAAGTCACGGTCGTGCCTCATAAGAAAAGGGGCGTGTACGATTGTGCATAAGCACGATCATGCGCCTAGTGAGAAAATCCAGCTTAGTCACGATCGTACTTGTGCATGATCATGCATTTCCATTTAAAATGTAGTTTTTCAAGATCGTACGTGTGCACGATCTTGCAACCTTGAAAATATAAGGGGTTGGACAAGATCGTGCACTTTAACTGTGCACTCCAACTTTTAAAAATCATAACTCTTTAATCTGATAACCAAAAATTACTAACTTTATGTCGTTGAAAAGCTAAGAGAATATGTTACAACTTTTATAAAGAAAACTTTATCTAATTCTACCTAGATCAATACAATTTATTTGAGGAAGTCAAAATATAATTTCTGTCCCCGTTTCTCTACTGCCTATATGAACTTCTATATATTTTCCAAAAGACCCAAATCCAACAAGCACTTTATATACTCACAAAATTCCTAACATAACACACTCCGAACATAGCAATCGGAATCAATAAAAAAGGCAAATCCCTTATGATACACCAGATCTGGCTCGAAGCCTCATTAAACAGTACATCTTTCTTGGTATATCCAGATAATAGGTAAGAGCATAAACTGAAACATTCTGGAGCTACAAAGATACTAATTTATTAACAACAAGTCGATCTACGCCAGGGGAATTATTGGAAGTTGTAGTATTGAAGATTAGTTTTTTATTATTCAATGAGCATCTTGTATTTCAAAAAATTTAAGGGCAGTATAATCCTTACGCAAGGGCCACCCTATCCAACTTTCCGACATTAAGATACATTTTATGCGCAGATGATCCCCAATAGAAAACACAAACACTTGGAGGAGAAGGACTCTTGATATTTCCTTGATTTAAAACATCTGCAAGTTCTATTCTCTAAATTACTATAAATTATTAATCTGCTTAAGAGAAATCTATCTAATATCCATCAGAAAACGTACAATTTTATTCCTAGCTGAAATTAACAACTAACAGAGAAGAGAATTTCAACATGTTTAAAAGATAAACTCCTCTTCCATTTCCCAAAAAAAAACAAATTTTCAACTCTCAAACAATGCATAGTCTATACATAACTTTAATTACATATCAAGAGTCGAAATAGTATCATAATCCAAAAATACAATATGAATGCTCATGCTTTATATGCTTGCAAGGCTACCATATGTGTTCAACCTAACTTAGTTATAAAAGATAAGTTTCTTGGAGACTGCCGAATTTTGCAAGGTTTAATGAACTGCTTGTTCTGCACCTGAGGAGTGGAAATAATGGGTTGAGTTGCGAAGCTCAGTAGCTAATACATTTATAGTCACTGATGATGAATCATACGTATAACCAAGCATAGACATATTTTTTATCAAATTTGAATCTAACAATAAGATTATTAATAGTTCAAGCTTATAAACAAACATGGTATCACATAAATGAAATCATGTATTTTTCAATCATCAGAACGTAGCATTTCATCGCATCACATGCTCAACAATTCATATTGAAATGCACACATATAATGGCTTAAGAGAATCCAATGGAACGAAACTACAAAACCAAAGTTTACATTGTGTACGAAATGAGTTCATTTCTTAAGAGCTCATATGCCACAAGTAGGCAGCTGGGAGAAGACTTTAAGTCAACGTACACGTGACAAATGAAATGCCATCTCTCTTGCCCATAAACAAGCAAATTTTGATGTTCACACATTTCATCACATATTCATACTTTCATGCTTCTTGGACTTTTTATTTTCATCAATACAAATTGCAGTAAAATATTTCAAGCATAAGAAGACAACAAATCACAGTGCATTTTTCCCACATTCACAATGATTCAAGGATAAGCATTTAAGCACTTAAACATGTAAGAAATCAGCCCATCATCACAATACCCATAAACTTATTACCCACATAATTAATAATAACTTCAACTTAAGTTCTCCTTTCCTCTTGCTCTTGCTCTTGCTCTTGGATTTGATTTTCTTGATTCCCTTCAAATAACACAAACTTTCATTCAACCAATATACTATAGAAAATCCCTAAAGCTCTAATATCCAAAAATAAGCTTAGACTTAACCTACTAATGATTTATCTAAGTAAGAATAACTAAGATGTAACAGCTTGGAAATTCTTCCATATCAGCCCTAGTGGTTTTATCTGACTTCTTGGTACACTTTCCCACTGATGCAAGGTATCTCCCTGTAACAGACTTGTAGCATACATTACCTTTTCATCATCCTCATAATCCATCTGTTTTAATATTCTTTCTGTCTTTCTCAACTAAGTTTTAGCTTCCTCTAGATCGGTTGTTCCATAAAAGTCCACTGTTCCATACTTCCTCAGCCTGTCAAATTATCTCCCTTTCCTAGTTGGGGCTAGGGTAGAAATTGATGGCATCTGACCCATGTCCTAGACAAAAGCCTGAGTAAAGGCTTGGAATAGTTTAGGATCAAAAGGATTAGGCACTTGCTTAGGAGGAAGAGATGACTCGAGCATTTGTGATCGAAAGCGCTCATTATCCTGCCCTATGGTCATCTCAGCAATCGCTAGGGCTCTCGACTCATCAGTACCCTCCTCTCTTGATGGAGAATCAGGTGCAACAGATCCTTGCAAAACTCCTTGTGTCCTTCTATGAGGTGGTATTTTACTCCTTCATTTTACATATTAACAATTAGCTTACATTTCATTTTAATCTTATTTCTTACATGTATGCATGATATGGATGTCACTCAATGCAATCAATCAATTCAACAATGAAAACAATTTATTCAGCAAAGCAATCATTTTATCACACATCATAATAATTCATAGTATAACATATTCTAAGCCCAGGAATCTTGGAAAACTGTGGGCTCTGATACCAAAGATGTTGAGCTTGGGTCTCGGAACTTAACTTATGGCCTTATTACTAAAGGACTGGGTGAAGATCAGGTGAGAAAAGAATTTAAAAAGAAAGTAAAATAATAAAAATAAGTTAAAAAGTCATGGATTATGACTAAGAAAATTACACCTGATAAATAAAAAACCACAAATGTCACTAAGAGCAGTCATGGTCATGATTATCAAAAGGATTTAAGGTCACGGGAGAAAGCTTTAAGTCAACGTGCACGTGACGAATGAAATGATATCTCTCTTTCCCACACACAAGCAAATTTTGATGCTCACACATTTCATCACATATTCATACTTTCATGCTTCTTGGACTTTTCTGTTTTTCATTAATACAAATTATAGTAAAATCTTTCAAGCATAACAAGATAGCAAGTCATAGTACATTTTTTCCATATTCACAATGATTCAAAGACAAGCACTTAAGCACACAAATATGTAAGAAATCAACCCATCGTCACAATAACCATAAATATATTACCCACCTAATTAATAATAACTCCAACTCAAGTTCACCTTTCCTCTTGGTCCTGAATTTGATTTTCTCGATTCCCTTCAAACAAACAAACTTTCATTCAACCAATATATTATAGAAAATCCTTAAAGGTCTGATATCCAAAAATATCTTGGAATTAATCTACTCATGATTTATCTAAGTTAGAATAACTATGATCTAGTTGAAAATCAATAAAAATCTAAGAAAATAGATTTCTTGGTTCTCTTCTTTCTCCCTTCATATTTAGCACACAAAAACTCATTTCCTGTAGTTCCTTCTTCTACTAAATCAAGAAGAATAGATAGAGAATACCTAAAAACTCAGTTGAATCTTTTTCTTCTTCTTCTTTCTTTTTTTTTTCCTTTCCTTCTTCTTCTTTTTATGTTTCGGTTCCTGCTTCTCTTCTTGTAGTTTCTTCTAGGTTTTTCCTTCTCTTTTTCTTACTCTTTTTTACTTCTCTACTACGACTCTCCACTCTTTCTCATTTCTTTTCTTATTAATTTAAGTCAAATTTTTTCTTTCCAAGCTTACCCTTCCATGTTTAATCTAATGCTTCTAACTCCTTAACTTAATTCTAATATTTCCATTAATACATGGAAACACATAATTTAATAAAAATTTTCTAGGCAAAGTGAGGGAAGTCATGATTGTGACTTCTCAAATCACAACCGTACAAACTAGGAAAATTCATGGTTGTGACTTCTCAAGTCACAACCGTGCAGGGTCCAACACCTAGGAAAAGCTCTCTAAATTTAATCAGACAGCCGCTTTGCGAGTGAGAAAAACATACCAAATATAAGCAATAATTACACAATCTCAAATTATTTAACCTAAATTGTTTTATTCCTAATGATATAATACCATTAGTTGCTATAAATGAATCCAAACACAATTATTAAGTATCATATTTAAAGTTATACTAATGAGTTCTTATGAAAAACAATCTAATAGAGCATCAAAATCATTCCTACATAATACCCAATCCATAAATGCAAGATAACATAAATAATTCGTAAAGAGAGTAAGAATAACAAACACAATGAAAATATGCTTAATCGGGTTCGTCGATATCGATGTAACCTCTGAACCTGCATCAAAAAGCTATCCCTTGATGAGTCTCCAAAGGGTGAGAGGTTTTTCCCTCTTCATTCTCCCAAAACCTCAAAACTGAGACCTCTCCCTTTCTCTAAATGAAACATGTCTTCTACCGTCACATTCTATCGTTTTATACCAAAAAGTAGGGTTAAAATAGGAAAAGTGGCCATTTTTTATCAGCACGAGAGATGTCTCACGCCCCTGATGCCTCCATACATAATCACCAGCCATGTTCCACACTCTTCATGCTCTTTATTTTATGTATTTTCTTGTCTTCTCTTGCTCTGACCCATCTCATTCTTGCTTTATGACGACAAGTGAGTGCAATCTTAGAAAAATGGCCCAAATTTAGTGCTTTCGACTTACTTTAGCTCCTTTGATTCCAAATTGTACCTAAAACCAAATATAAACTAAAGTGAATGTCCTAAGCATTTCATAACAAGAATCACTAAGTGTTTTGAAACAAATGTATAATCAATTAAGCACATATCAGTAATCATATTAGATTATGCTGTGAGAGTTGGCAGTTCAATAGTCCCAAAATTACCAAATCAACAATCATTCGAAGAGAGATCTTGTGTGAGAAATTGATTATCCAATAGATAACTTCAAATCTAATACAAACATTAGGGAAAGTTTTGTTAATCAAGAGGTTGCAATATGAAATTTTGGGATTCAATTAGGTTTAATTGATTAGGTCTTAAGAGAGAGAAATCAATATCTTGGGAAATATAGGATCAACACATAATTGGATCAATAATATTTAAGGGGAAAAATAAAGAAAAAATAAGCCCTAAGCATTCATCCTTAATCAAACCCTAAATTAATTGGCAGCTCTTTTTGCTTTGTTTTATTATTTGTTTCAATTTCTATTTTTTACATTTTAAAAAATAATTTCTTATTACTTTAGACAAAGTTAGGTTTGGATTGGTTCTTGCATAATCCTTCTGAGAATGATATCTTTCGATATTACAAGATACGATCTGTATACTTGCAAGTATTGAGAGTTTTAT
>JANIIA010377495.1:0-20421 GCA_027478495.1 Erythroxylum alaternifolium | reverse complement strand
CCAAGTGGCTAATAAAAGTTTTTGTGATTTTTCATTGTGTTGTAATGTGTTCCGCTTTCTGTTTAAATAGATAAAGTATTTTTGACAAGACAAAGTGATCACACCTAAGTGATAAGTGTAAAGTGTAAAAAAAAAAAATTCATACCGACTTTTGTTAAGTGCTAAGTGATGTGTTAAGTGATGTGACATGCCACCATCGCGGGGCACGGATTCGGATATCACTGTCGATATCAGGTTCGGGTTCGGTGGGAGTGGGGTGTTACAGTTTGGGTCTAGGAGAAGAGAAGATGTTGACAAATTATGAATAGGCTCTTGGAACATTGGGACCCTTATAGGGAATTCTTTGGAATTAGTGAAGATTTTAGTCAAATATAAGATTTATATAGCGTGCATCAGGAGACAAAGTAGACGGGGCCTAAAGAAAAAGAGATTAATGGGTTCAAACTTTGGTATTCAGGGTATTTTGAGAATAAGGTACATATCTTCGTTGTCAAAGAACTCATACATCATGTTGTAGGGGTAAAATGATAAGAATATGTCTTCAAAGATTGTGGTGAAAGGTGTTATTTTCAATGTGGTGTGTGATTATGCATCTCAAGTAAGGTTAGACGAATAACTTAAGTGCCAATTCTAGGAAGAGCTAGATGAGGTGATTGAGCAGATCCTCCTGACAAGAGAGTTATTCTAAGAGGAGACTTTAATGGTCATATAGGGGCAACCTTGAATGGATATTCATGGACTCATGGGACTTTTAGGTACGATGATATGAATGATAGTGAGATTGCTTTATTGGATCTCACAGTGGCGTTTGAATTGGTGATAACTAAATCTTTTTCAAGAAAAATAAAGAGCGCTTGGTGACTTTTAACAATAGAACCATGAAAACTCATATTGACTACTTCCTTATGAGACAGAGTGATCAAACTAGTTTTAAAGATTCCAAAATGATACTTAACGCTTTCTTGTCAACTTAGCAGAGAATATTAGTTTTGGATCTTATAATCTAGTGTTGGAGGCAAAAGAGAAGTCTTAAAGGTATATTAGAGTCAAATGGTGGAATCTAAAAAGTGGTACATTGGAATAACTTAGAAATAGAGTAATATATGGAGAAGAATGCAAATTGGAAGGAGATGCTAATCAGATGTGGGAGAGAGTGGCAACTCTTTTAAGGAATACACCTAAAGAAATCTTGGGTATTTCCAAAGGGCCTACAGATAGTAAGATAGATTCTTGGTGGCAAAATGATGATGTACAAGAAAATTTTAAAATCAAGAAGGGTGCCTATAAAGCTCCATTAGATAGTAACGTAGAGGTAGAGAGAGTAATAGAGAAAGTTACTAATTGGCAAAGAAAGAGGTAGAGAAGATAATCTCATAAACTAAAAGTAGAGCTACGAGAAATTACACCAATAATTGGAAACTAAAGATAGAGAAAAGGATATATTTAAGTTAGCGAGAGACTTAGGTTAAGTTCGTTGTATAACATTTTCTTTTTTCTTTTATTTATTTGATTTGGCATGAAATTTTCCTTTTAACGTTGCCATTTTCATATAGATCATCATCTTCCCTCCATTTATTTCTTTGCATACCATACCCAACCATATCAAATCATAATAAAAACCTCTCTTAACCATAAATTAAGGTGGAATTACTTATTTGTGTTTTAAGTTCAAGGTTATTAGGAAAGGCTTACAAAGAGAAAGAACAAAATTTCATGATAAGCTCAAAGGGACTTAATTAATGGTTTAATATATAAAAGGTAAACAATTTGTCTCAAGCAAATATTTTAAGTGCCTTTATTATTTTAATGATTATACACACCTTACAGGTAATCTTGAAAAGAAGAAATTTTAGTTCTAGATATTCAAAATCAAAGAAGAAATTCATATTCAAAACAAAACAATATGCAAAAAGGCTCAAATTCTTATAGGATCACTTAAATCAAATCAAAGCAACTTCACTTAATAAATTTCGTTTCTTAGTATCCACAAAGTCAAGATTGCATAACAACAACGTAATCATATTATGCACTTAATTTTTAATAATCATTCTAATATATAGTTATGCATAATCCATTCCATCATCCTAAAGTAAACAATGAGTTCCTATACATAATAACAAGAAATCTAGATATCTAACCCTAAAACACCCTAAACTCACAAGTAATAAAAAATAAAAAATCTTATGAATTCACTCTCACACTTAAACATAACATCATCCTCAATGTTAAATAAATAAGATAATGAAAGCATATATGAAAGATAATGAAGTTACACAAAACTTCCCTAATTTCATGCCAAGTTTATAAGGTAAAATCCAAAAAATAGAAAAAGGTTACCTACAAAATAATAGGATAAACATTAGTAGAGAAATAAAACTTATAAACTAAATAAATGATTGGAACATTGGTTACCTCCTAGCAGGAACTTCTTTAAAAGCCTTTTAGTTAAAATTCTCACTTAATTTATAATTACAAGCTTGTTTTCTCTGTTCTTCAGGATCATAGGCTCATTTTTTCTTAAATATGTCACATGCTACACTAGAATAAAGTTAATAATATCAACTTAATACTCCCTAATTTCACGAACGTGCTTTTAATTGATAAACTACCAATATTACAAAAAATGATAAAATTCCAAGGATCATTGATTGTCTATGGTAGTTTTTCTTTCTAGATGGCAAAGAACTCCTTACTTAAAGTGACTGATGATAACTCCTTAATAGTTGTCTTCTTTGGCTCTCTCTCTTGTTCATTTTCCTTCTTATTTGTCTTTATTTTTGTAGGCTTGTTTGGTTTCGTAACTTCCTCCTATGGAGCAACTTTAATATGAAGTGATTTGTCACTCCTAGGTGGAATGACTAACACTTGATCTCTTAAGTTTACCTTTATGGTATTAGGAAAATTTTCTTGATCTCTTCAATTTGGTTCACTTAGATCTTCAAATTGTGAATAGATGCACAATTAAATTGAACCATCTTTTTAAATTTGCCCATTTTAGATCCAAGTTTTTCCAATTTACTTAACTTTTTGGTGATAGAGGACATGTACTATTGAAACATCTCTTCTATACTCTGAATTTTATGATGATTATGGATATTGACACTAAGGTCTTTATTAGAACCTAGATCCCATATATCTACACTCTCCAACTCCTTGCTCTTCCCAAAAGAAATTTGGATGGTTTTTCCATCCTAAATTGTACATATTTGAGAAAGAATCATTCAACTATTTCTCTCATAGGCAACCATGTAATTGTCAACTTAGTAATAATATAGGTAGGCCCTATGTTCATGCATGTATGGGAAGGATGCCCATATACGACATAATGATAGCATGCCTTCTTATTGACTATATCACAATTTAATGGAATCTTCCTCTGATTTTAAAGATTAGCGACATTTGGTGCCAAGTATGACAATACTTAAGCATGATGTCAATTTTGAAGATGCAACATAAGAGAGCTACATAAAATTATATAAAAATAATAATAAAACAAAAAGAAAGCTAAGATTAACACTAGTAAATAAATAGTCCCTAATAACGGTGTCAAAAATTGAATCTATTTATTAGTGTACTAAATCGATCATAGTAAGTTATTAATATTAAAGTAATCTAGAGTATTGATCCTACGAGAACCATATTACTATGTCTATTAATACTATTTAAATAATAAAACTAAGAAATAATATTTAATGAAAGAGAATTAAGTTGCTAAACTAATAAAAGCAAGATAGTTATACTAATGGAAAAAAATTAATAAAACAAATATTAAGGTTTTAAGATTCACTTAAATGGAATTCCAATTACTATAGAAGATTGACTATTTAGGTTGAAATAATAATTAATCTAAAGTATCTATGTCCTCTTTAATACACACATATATATATTGAATTAGGTAATTACCACCTTTCGAAACACAGTTCAACTTAATCAAACTCATTAAGCGCAGTTAATCTTGTTGTTATCATAACAGTCTATGATACTTTCATTCTTTAAATATAAGATATTTATTCTCCTATTGAATGAATTCTACTTTATCTTTTGGTCCTTTAGAAAATCAATAAGATTGAATCATGATGGCTAATCATAACTTGGAAATTAAGAACGAAGAGAATAAATTTAACCCATAAACAATAAAATCATTCATTAATAATTTAAGAATTTATCACAAGCTACATCCTTAATCCTAACTAGGGTTTTTAGTTATTTAAAATAATTTAAAAAACAAAATAAATCATTCTTAACATAAGGAAAAGAAGAGATGTAAAGAAACAAAATATTTGTCATAGTCTCATTTGATCTTGCTCTAGAATCCTTCCTCGATGTTATGAAAGACTGAAAATATGAAAACATTTGTAAGACAGCTATCACACAATTTTAAAAGTTTGATACACAAAATTTAATAAGAGTATTTATATTTAATGTTAAAAAATAGAGTCCTAGAGTGCTTAAACTTTAGAGTTTGTATGTCCTTATAATTTATGCTACGTGAACCAAAATTGGACCAACTTCCACATTTGGCATCAATTCTGCTCTGAATCTTGAATCCTAAAATTATCAATCAATACAGGTTTAACATCAAACATAATAAAATCATGTTCTATAATTATTAACAACATTTACCAAATAATCGAACATAAGTACAAGACAGGTAGGTATGTTGTCTAACACAAGAAAGACATAAACTTAAGTAGGTGTTCTGTTTCTTCATATAACTCACTACTCCTTAAACACATTAAGGTGTTCTTAAACATAGGGCCAACACAAGCCCATCTAGATATTGTGATGCTTAATTCTCTAATTTTAAACATCTTCAATCTTGAGTTGATCTTCAGTACCTTCTAAAAAGTTATTGTCCATCTTATTAGCTTTTTATCGACTTTAATATAACTTCAGTTAGACAAATATTGAGAATTTTGGACTTAAATATGAGAATTCTTCTTTAATTCCTTACTTATAAGACAATGAACTAAACATTAAGAAAACATCATATAATTTAAATTAAAATTTTTTAAAAGTGTTGGATCATAACTAATTTAACCCCTAATAACATATAAAGTGTATCCCTGTCAAGCACGCGTAAAACCTACGAGGAAGTAGTGTGGATTAGATAACTTGAAACTATTAAGTACTTGAAACTTAATAAATAAAACAATGGTTTTTTGGATTTTTATTAAAGAAATGTAAGCTAAATCTAAAACCTAAATAGGTAGTAAATAAGGATGGTAAAAAGGCCCAAGTCAGGTCCGAATTCAAGGATCTATGCTTAGGTTGACTGGGCTTCAAGACCAGATATCCAGACAACCTAAAACAACGTCATTTTTCCATAAAATGATATCATTTTGCTTTTTTTAAAAAATAAAAATCATGCTTGGCCAGGCCAGATTTGAGCCATCCCTAATAGTAAAGAGAATTAATAACAAGGTAATTAATAAGCAAGAATTAAATATATAAATGTTTAGATAAGTACCTCCTCTAGTATTATCTTTTATTTCATGAATCAATTAACATAGAATTGATAAATTTAACTAGATCGATGATTTCTTAGACACTGAAATTGCACTATCTAAAGTTACAACCATCTACTATCCAATTTTTTAATTTATATACTTATTGATGCTAACATTAATTTGAATGCACTAAGAACTATGAAATATTTTACTATAACATTAAAAAGATCACGTGGGTATCTCTCAAGCATCCATTTAACCTTTATCACCTTAACACATAGTCCACCCATATACGGAGTCTTTTGAGGCATCCACAAATAAACAAAAATAAAATTTATTCGTTAGCATAACTAAATTATACATTAAAATTAATCGAAGAAAATTCAAAATAATACATCCTATTCACAAACTTGAAATGAGTCAATTCATATAAAATTAAATTCTAATATCTAAACATAAGAAAGCATTTAGCCACTAATCACAGTAAAAAATAACAAAATCAATATCCTAATTCCAATAATAAATTAATTCGTTGAAATGATGCCTAAATCTTGATTATTTAATGAAAAAAGCCTTGGAATTGGCCTTTTAAGGGGGGGGGGTTCTTAGACCTTATGACAGCTAACCCTAAGATCTAGAGAGAGAAAGATGTGTCAAAGGTGTAAAAGTCTCCAGAAGTCTTCCAAAATTTAAGGTTTTTTTCTTTACATATATATATATTAACACCCCTAAAAACGAACCATAGCCTCAAGTTGTATATTTTTCTAACTTCTTTGGAATTAGTACATGATCTCTAGCAATTTGGTATCTCTAGACTGTGAATTTTAATATTTCCTTAAAATTTTGTATGCAGTCTCTACTGTAATTGTGCTACCAAACTGTAGATCTCACTCTCCCTTTTGAAATTAGCTCACAATCTCTAGTACAACCATATCTCAAGTTACTTTATCGATATTCTTCATTGCCATATGGTCCCCCTTTAAGTCATGCTCTAGGTCATAGACCTTATCTAATTTGATTAATATGCCTATAGGTCAAACTGTATTCCTTTAAGAATTATGTTTTTATTATGATTTCTAATTGAAATAGCCTTCAATTCTTTAATAATCTCAACACATAGTAAATTTCTCAAAGTTGTTGAAAGAAATTAAAAAAACTAAGTAAAACAAGGCATTACTTGAAAGAAATTAAAAAAACTAAATAAAACAAGGTATTTAATATTAAAATGAAGCAAGATAAGTAAAACAAGGTATTTAATAGTAAAATGAAGCAAGATACTTAAGAAAATACATGTATTTTTTTCTTGCACTTCAAACCTCGACAAACAAAGAGGAAAAAAATAAAAATGGGTAAAAAGAAGTGAAATCACTTATAAAGGAAGGATGAATTAATCAAAAACAAAAGTATCGAAATGTAAAGTGTTTTAACATAAGTAGTTCAAATGCACTCAAAAACTTTCTACTGTCAAGATCTTTATCAACCTTTGATGAGAAAAAGAAATAAGCACTAGCTATAAACAAAAAAGAAACAACATGAGAAAATGAAAAGAATCATGAACGAAAACAAAAACTATCATTATTTCCTTACCAAAGGAAGCATATAGCTCTTCCTAATCAAGAGAACTCTTAAATTCTAAAGAGAAGGAGGAGGAAAAAAATCTAAGAGGAGGAAAAAAATCTAAGGGTGAGAGGGAGAGGTGTTAACAATGAATCTCTTTCTTTCTTAGAAAGGAAAGAGATGAGTTTATGTATGAATACTTCAATGGTTGAGGTTAGATATTGAATAAATCTGTGATTAGGATAAACAAAGGTTAGGCAAAAAATTCAATAATAAAACTAAAACCACAGAAAAAATGCAACATATACTGGGAAAACATAAAACAAATAAAAATTCACTTTACAAATATTGACATTTGAAATTTTGGAAGATGCTTGAGTATACCTTAAGGCATGTCATGTTTTGGTTAGCGCTAATGAAAAGAAAATATTTCTGAAAGTCCCTTGAAGAGTTCACTAACCACAAGTAATAAACTGGTTCCCTTTAAAGGAATCAAATGTTGATTACACAAGGATTAATAAAAATTACTAGCTTGGACTTATACACTTTATCTAAATGATTGAACCAAAGAATGAATTAAGCTAAAGTAAACTAACACTAAGAGAAGTAAAGTAAAGAAAGGAAGGCAATAAAAAGTGTATATGAAGCTTAACTAATGAGAATTAGCATATTTAGGACTTCTGGTTCAACATTAAGATGGCTTAAATTTATTAATCCTAATCTTAGTTACTAGTTTATGTGATGATAATGTTCTTAAAAGTTATTCCCTTTTAGTCAATTTGACTAAATTTGATTAACTAATTAATCCCTAATGTATTTTAGTAAAACCTATTAATTATTTAAGATGAAAAACCAATTCTCGAACCTAAGCTATGATGGTCACATACTTAGATTATTGTAAGAACAAGATTGATATGGTATCTATCTAATTTTCATAAGTAATGCGAGAAAATGTCAAACATGAATAATATGGTGTCTAATAATTCATATTTTCTTAAAAAAGATAGTTAATTGGTCAAATCAATTATTGAAATTAATATTTCATAAGTATGATCTATAAATTTATGCTTTATAGCCAATCATTTGGTTTTATATTTTTGACATAATTAATTTAAGTTATTCTTTATCGTGTGCAAATTTGTTTAATTAAATAGAATATAAGATAAAACCAATAGGATAAATATACTTATATAAATAAAATAATGATGAAATCATAACTATAAAATCCATATTCCATTTAGTAATTATCATTAAATTGTTCCTGGTTATTACCTTATTAAGGCTAAATATTAATAAAGCAGAAAGATTAACACACATTAAATCAAATCCAATTTGATTCAAGGTTTTGGTATTTGTATTGGCAATATTGATCTTACTTTTCATATTAAAATTAATCATATCAAAATATGATTTTAAGGTTTATAGTTTAAATTCCAAAATTTTGATTAATAACATTCAAATATTATAATCATATTATAGAATTAAAGTCAGCTTTGATATCATTGTTAAGAAATTAGGGAGGATCTAGCCCTCGTGTGCATCGAAATAACTACATAACTTTTTGTCATTGATTTCTCAAAAGCCAAGATCACTAAAATTCTATAAAATGATTAACACATAAATCATAATAAAGTGTACATCTTAATTCGTATCTTATTCCGAAGCTTGATCCTTTTCTTGTCATTTTCCTTAAACCATTTCTAAAACTAACTCATCTTAACCACCGTAGTCGTATAAGTATCAGACCTCAAACCATATCTGTAGAATGTGTTGAGTGAACTTTGTAACTATCGCAAAGAGGGTTGGGTAAGGAGTGCTAACTTCTTAAGAGTTTAAGCCTATTTATAACATGTTTTAGACATTATAATAATTTAATTGAAACAAAATTCTAATTTTAATTAAATTATACTTGAAAATAATTTTAATTAAATACCAATTATGCCCAAATAAGATTTAATATCTCATATTGATCCTTCTTTATTAATATATCATATTTAATCATAAATTTTTTCAAACTTTATAATCAAGTCCAACTTGGTTAAATTATATTTTCTCTCTTCAACCCATTCTTTATGTCTGACCATTAATTTCCCGAATATATTGGAAATGGATATAAATTATAACCGTAAATCATATTTAGGATTAGATAAATTAAACTCCTTTAATTTATCTTCAATTATTTAATTAAACAATATATATTAATAGATCAAGATTGACATCTAGTAATATATTATAATCGCTCAAATATTTAGAAATATCAAAATGATTTTAACTAACCTTTTTATGTATGATTTTTTTCGTATAATTTGATCCTTTCATCATACAATGTTCCGATTAGACATAGAGAATAAAATTAATGTCTACTATATTTGAGTCCAGTCATCTTTGTTCTCTACTATCAGTAATTGATTCACATAATGACATTCAAAACTATTTTCAAAGTTTCATTCTTCCTTAGCCAAGAATTTTCTGAATCACTACCAATTGAAAACAATGAAACATTCTCTTTAATCACTTTGTTGTGATGAATCCTATATTGATCACTCAACTATCTCTATATAGTTCATGTTATATCCAGTGACTACCTATTAAGCTATCTTTAATTAAAATAGGTAATAAGTCAAATTATTTATATATGATTTTGGGATGAATTAGAACTATTTGACTTATCTCTATATAAATTTTGAGCTTTATTTAGTTAATTCTCACACATTACAACTTTATTGCTTAATAGATGTAAATGGATAGATTTTGGGACAAGAGGCATAACTTTCGCTGTAGATGTCAGATTAAGGTCATTCAAGTATGCTTTTGAAGAGGACTCTAAATTCTACAACTTTTGTGAAGACTCATAGGAGAGATTTTGTCATCTAGAGGGTCAAAATTCCACATTTATGTAGATATATAGTGTATGTCTATTTAGCGGACATGATGTCCCTCCAAATGGACATGGGCAGAGATGGAAAGCTAGAAAAATAGAGAAGGTCCACCCAGTGGACATGAAGTCTGCCTAATAGACATTAATTGGCCAAATTTCTCTGAAAGATAGAATATGTCTGCTCAACGGACATGAAGTCCACTTAACAAAAATTTACTGGTCAAATTCACCCCGAAAGATAGCAAATGTCTGCCCAATAGACATAAGGTCCTCCTAACAGATATTGACGGCACTTTTGCAATCTTTATTCCCCTGTTTGGCAAAAATTAGGTTTTTTGAGTCCAAGACACTATAAATACTTATTTTTAAGGCTCAAAGAAGGAGGTCTGCACAAAAAAAGAGGTTACACAAAAGGAGGCACCTAAAAGAGGCAAAGAAGAAGATCAAGAAGGATTCAAGCAAGCATTGGTAGTAATCTTGTTCTGTTTTCTTTCAATCTTCTCTCTACTCTTTCTTGGATGTTAATTATCTTTATTTGTATGGATTCTTCTATCATGTTCTTGAACTAAATCCCAATTAGGGTTACGGATGTAGCCTATTTTAGGGGATATATTTTCTTTATTTATAGTCTTTACAATTTATTATCTGCTCCAATCTTTTAAGTTTCTTGTTATTTTAGTTCAAGTAATTAGGATTAATTCTGTAGTGAGTATCTTAGTCCTTGTGAGAGACGACCTTGGAATACTTGATTTGTAGGTATTAGGAACGATTCTGTACGCTTGTAGATTTTTTCAACCAAGTTTTTGACACCGTCACCGGGAACTAATTTATATTTGCTACTAATAATTCTAGTTATGTTTAATTACCTTAAGTTTTCTTTCATTAATTACTTTAAAACCCTTTCTCTTTGTTTTATTTCAGGAGCTGCATGCACTTAAGACATTCAAGAAATTTGAACAATGATTATCTAATTGAGTTAAATCCCGAAATTGAACGCATTTGTAGAAGGAACAACTCTCAAAGAAGAAGAGAGATGGAAACTAATAATCAAAATCCAATTATGTATGGGGAAAAAGATATGGGGAACGATCAATTCAATAAAGAAAATCAGGCTGAATGGATGGTTGTTAATCCAGGGGTAAGGAGAACTAGAGATTATTAGATGCTATTTATTGCTAGCAACCCTTCTTGCATTCGATTAAGTGTGGCAGCAAGGAATTATAAACTGAAGCATATTCATCTATCTATATTGCCACAATTTAATGGAATGCTATGCTTTAACCTTTATAATAGATTTCTTTGCTACAATTTAGACTCTTCCATTGTATGGATTGTCCAAAGATGAGTTAAGGCTAAGGTGTTTTCCCTATTGCATGAAGGGATTAGCAAGAAATTGGTTGTTGAGCTTAGAGGTAGATTCCATTGATACTTGGGACAAAGTAATGGAGACTTTCATGATGAAGTGGTATCCAGCCCACAAAACTCTCGAACTATGAAAGATGATACATTGATTCTCGCAGAAAGAAAGAGAAACATTTGATGAAGCATGGGAGCGATTTAATGATCTCCTTAACTAGTGTCTTCATCATGGATTTGATATATACTCTTTGACTCGGTTTTTCTACTATGGTCTCACTGATCACAATCAGACTTTGGTGGATTTAAACGCTGGTGGAAATATTAGTAACGTGAGTTCCTAAGAGTTATGGAATATTTTCAAAAAAGTTGTAGAGAATTCACATTGTAAGGTGACTAGGAGCAAAGCTGCTACCCTTAATGAAGTGGGATCTAAATCAGATATGGCCTACCAAGTTGCTAAGATAAATAAGAAGTTGAATATTTTGATGAACGACAACAAGTCTAGTAGGAATCTTGGCACTCTTTATGGTAGATTTGGGCATACAGTAGCTGGTTGTATGAACATTAAAGCAACAATGCCTGAGGAAGAGGTGAACTATGTAAACAATGGTAGATAAGGTAAGAGATTTGATCCTTTCTCAAACACTTACAATTAAGTTTGGAAGTTTCACCTAAATTTTTTATGGAAAAATCAAGGGGATGTAAAACCAATGGGACCACCTGGGTTCCAAATACCACTAAAACAGCAGTATTCATCTCCTTCATCTTCTGCACAACAATAATTCCCTTCCCCTTGGGAGAAAAAAGTGGATAGGCTTGAAGATATGTTTGCTCAACTTATGAGCAAGATGGATCAAAGTTCTTAAGCTAGCTCTCAAGCTATGAATACAATGGAGCAGAACATCTAGTCCAACCAAGCTTCCATCAGAAATTTAGAGGTGAAAATCAGGCAAGTGGCAAAAGAGGTAAGTGAAAAAGGTAAGGAAAATCTACCTAGCAATACTTAAGTGAATCCAAAATAGGATTGTATGGCAATTCTTCTAAGGAGTGGTAAGGTGGTAGAAGGTGTGGTTCTTAAAGAGAAGGAAGCTAAGATAGATGAAACCAAGGATGCTGAAATTGTGAATTTGGATGAAGAAAAAGAGCCTAAAGAAACCAAACCAAAAAAGGAGTCTTCACCAAGTTCAGAATTTTCCTTTGTGCCACCCATACCATACCCTCAACGGGTAAAGAAGAAGTATGATGATTCCAAATTTTAGAAATTCCTTGACTTTTTTAAGAAGATCTATATCAACATCCCTTTCACTGAAGCACTTGCTAAGACACCTACTTACACCAAGTTCTTGAAGGAAATCATTTCCAACAAAAAGAAGCTAGATAATTTTGTGACGGTAACTTTAACTGAGGAGTGTAGTTATATTTTATAAAATAAATTACCCCCTAAGTTAAAGGATCTAGGGAGTTTCACTATTCCTTATCACTTTGGTGCTTTTAATGTTTTTCAATGCTTATGTGACCTAGGTGTAAGTATTAATCTTATTCCTTTGTCTCTCTATAACAAGCTTGGAATTGGAGAACTCAAACTAGCTACAATTTCATTTCAACTTGCTGATAGATCAATTCGATACCCTATTGGTATAGTTAAGAACTTACTAGTAAAAGTTGGTAAGCTTATAATTCCAACGGACTTTGTTAAGCTTAAGGTGGATTTCGATATGTAGGTTCCTATAATATTAGGAAGATCATTCTTAGCCACTAATGGAGCATTGATTGATGTCCTGGATGGTAAGCTGACCTTGAGAGTTGGTGATGAGGAAGAGGAGTTTAACATTTTCAAAGTTTTAAAGGGACCCTTTTTCGATGAAGTCACCTATAGGATAGATATAATTGATTCTCTTATACTTGAATCTATTCCTAAATTAATGTATGATGATGCTTTAGAGACATGCCTAACTTTAGGAATAGATGAGAATGCAGTGGATGATGAGTTAGTGGACTATGCATATAGATTGCAAGGTAATGGTTTTAGGTATAAACCTCAAATTGAAGAATTGGGCCCTCCTAAACCTAAATTATTACCTTGCATATTAAGCCCACCAAAACCTGAATTAAAACAACTTCCAATTCATTTGAGGTATGTGTTCTTAGGAGAATAAAATACATATTTACTTATTATTTCTTCTTCTTTAAATTCATCTCGAGAAGAGAAGTTATTAAGGGTGTTATGTGAATATAAATCGGTTATTGTATGAAACATTGCTGACATAAAGGGAATTAGCCCTTCTATTTGTGTTTACAGGAATTTAATGGAGGAAAACCACAAACCTAGTGTGGAAAATTAGAGGAGACTCAATCCTAACATGAAGGAAGTTGTGTGATCTGAGGTACTTAAGTTATTTGATGCAAGAATTATCTATCCTATTTCTGATAGCTCCTGGATAAGTCCTGTGCAGGTGGTACCAAAGAAAGGTGGCATGACTGTCATCTCTAATGATAGTATTGAGTTAATTTCCACTAGGGCTATAACAGGGTGGAGGGTTTGTATAGATTATAGGAAATTAAATGCAGCAACTAGAAAAGATCACTTCCCTCTCCCTTTTATTGATCGAATGTTGGAAAGATTAGCGGGGTATGATTATTACTGCTTTTTAGATGGTTATTCAGGGTATGACCAAATTCTCATGCCCTAGAGGATCAAAAGAAGACCACCTTCACTTGACATTCGCGTATCGTAGGATGCCCTTTGGTTTGTGCAATGCTCCTACCACTTTCCAACAATGCATGATGTCCATATTCTCCGACATAGAGGAGAATATAATAGAGGTATTTATGGATGAATTTTTTATTTTTGGTTCTTCGTTTGATGCATGTTTGTTCAATCTAAAATAGGTTCTATAGAGATGTGAAGAAACCAATCTCGTTCTAAATTGGAAAAAAAAGCCATTTTATGGTCTAAGAAGGGATCGTCCTAGGCCACAAAATTTCAAATAATCAAATAGAGGTGGATCCAGCAAAAATCGAAGTCAACAATAAATTACCACCCCCCAATTCGGTTAGAGCAATAAGGAGTTTTCTTGGGCAACTAGGGTTCTATCGCAGATTTATTAAAGATTTTTCCAAGATTTCTAAACCCTTATGTGCTTTGTTGCAAAAGGAAGTCCCTTTTGAATTTACTGATGAATGTCTTGATGCTTTCAATAGGTTGAAGAAGGAACTTACCTTAGCTCTTATAATGGTTGCATCGAATTTGAATCTCCCTTTTAAGCTGATGTGTGATGCCAGTGATTATGCACTTGGGGCTATTTTAGGACAAAAACAAGATAAGAAATTACATGTCATTTATTATACTGGCCAAGTTCTTAATGATGCTCAAGTTAATTATGCTACTACAGAGAAAGAATTGCTAGTCGTAGTTTTTACATTTGATAAATTTAGATCTTATCTTGTTGGGTTCAAGTTTATTGTTTACACTGACCATTCTGATTTGAAATTTTTCTTACCAAAAAGGATGCTAAACTAAGGTTGATCAAATGGATTTTACTCTTGCAGGAATTTCATTTGGAAATTAGAGATAAGAAGGGATCCAAGAATTCTGTAGCTGATGATCTTTCGTGACTTGAGCAAGGGGCCAAAATGGAAGCTGAACCGGTTAATGATGCCATCCCTGATAAGAATCTGTGGTCTGTTAAGGGAAATATTCCTTGGTTTACTGTTTATGTTAATTTTTTGGTATCCAACATTATCCTAAGTGATTACTTATACCATAAGAGAAGGAAATTCTTATTGGAGGTAAGGAACTACTTTTGGGAAGACCTATTGCTCTTTAGAAGGTGTGCTGATGGGATAATTAGGAGATGTATACTTAATGAGGAGATATGTCTAAGGCCCTACAAGTACGGGTCAAGCAAGTAAATAGGAAGGTATGAGTATCGATCCACAAGGAGTTACTGAACAATTACTAGGCTAAAATCATTCAATTATTTAGGTTGATCACTCAAATTTTGATTATTGAGAAATTAATTAATAAACGAATTGTTAAAACTAATCCTAAAGCAAATAAAATAACTGTGTAACTTATGCAGTATGAGTCTGAAAGGAATAAATCAGATATGTAAAAGGCATGTTTCAAATCTGGTTTCGTGATCGACTTCTAATTATTCTCTTCTGGTTTATTCAATAATCTTGATCCCTTGACTTTTAAGGAAACCAAATCTAAATTATCTATGATTCTTTATCAAGATGTCAAAGAAGTATCGTAGGTAAAATCAATCCTGACTATCGTGTCCCATGAAATTAACTAAAACCCATTAAGATTTTTATCTAGTTGGTAACTCCTCTAACAAAATTTTGCCTATATCTAGGTCTAAACCTATAAGTTCTTAATTTTGGTTTTCCACTACCGATTTTCACCTTTAGGTTCTTCAATCGATAATTTCGATACAAATTATATGAGGCCTAACACATAACAAGCATAATAATACTCAAAACAAGAATCAATAACCACGAATCAATTTTATTGAATAAAACCCAGAATTAAATCATGTAGAAATTCGAAAAATAGATCCCATCTTTGAAACCCAATAAAAAATCTACTCACTTATGTTCATGTTCAACAAAATAAATATCAAAACAAGGAGAATAGACATTAGAGGAGTAAGGAACGAAGAACTCAGGTGAGTCTTGGACATAAACGTCAAAAACCCAGGTTTGGAATGGGTTTTAGAAATCCTAAACCATAAAAACAAGGGCAATGATGACTTTTAGCACTCATTAAGGGTAAAATGAGAAGAAGAAAGTGTAGTCTTGCTCTTAAGGTTGAGAAAAATGTGAATTGAAGGAGAGGATGAAGTGAAAAACGAAAATGAGAGAGAAGAGGGAAGAGAGTGTCGTAGGAGAAGAAGAAAAGAAGAGAAAGCTAAATTATGTTTCCAATTTTTTTAGTTTTATAGAGTTATTTTAAAGTTGTTCAAGAATGGAAAAAGAAAGAGGAAGAGAAGAGCTTCCATTTGAGCCAAACATATCTTTGTTTGGTGAAGATTTAAGGTAAGCCCAATTTTAACTCTTTGGATTTTTGGAAGGATTTTAGTTCATGAAGCTTAGAAAACGCATGGGTTTAAGTATTATATAATCAATTTTTAGTGAATGTGCTTTTTGAGTTCTTAATTTGGATTCCTATTGAATTGGGATTTTTGGCAATATTGAAGGAAATCAAGAGGAGAGGCAAGAGGAGCTAGAAGAGAGGCATCTTTAAGCAATTGTTAAGCAAGGAATTCAAAGTCGGTTGCATTTTTATAATTGAATAATAATCCATTAATGTTTTTTCAAAATCAAGAAAGTAAATGTTTTTCAATTGTATTATAAATGTGCGTCTATTACTCTTTGAATGTTTTGAGAAAGTGTTATGGGTTTGGTATGTGAATATTGTGTTGACGATTTATGAAAAGAATGCGAAAATGAATTTTTTTTATTATGTCTATAAAATCACTTTTCGAAAAAAGTGCCATTTTGGGCAACAAGTTTACAAGTTATGAAATACATGTTATATGGGTTTGATCTGGTCCATTCTCTAAGTCAAGTGCATTTTGACTAAAAGCTTCTCCTGCCTACCCGTAAGTTGCATGGAGCTCCTTCAGGGACTCCCTCATGTTTACGACTACGTAAAATCACTATATGGGATTGTGTTAGTTCGTTTTGTTCACGACTACACAGGACCATTTCATAGGAATATGTTAGCTCGTTCTATTTATGGACCTCCTAAACCATTTTGATGTGCTTATGTGTTGACAAGTTTATTGAATGCATGATTTGGGTTGCTTATAAAGTATTTGATAAATTAAGAATGAGGAAATATGTGTTTTATAATGCATTATGAATTTTTCAATGATTTTTCTTATTACCGGTTATAAAATTATTACCCACGAGCTTTAAGCTCACCCCCCATTTTGTCCCATCTTTAGACGATGAGTAAGAGATTGAATAATCGAGTACAAGGGCATTACTCTGGATTATGTTTATTCTTTATTTTAAGATAGTCTTTGTAAAACAAGGCTTTAGTTACATTTTGAGCAACTCTATTTTGTGTAAATTGTTTATTTTTGGACTATGACATATTGTGGCTTGAAATGCACATTAAAGCTTTGTAAAACTCTTATCTTTTGATGATAATAAAATGTGATTATGTTTTTGCTCATGACTCTCAAAGTTTGTAGATTGCATTTTTCAAGCATTCATAAGGGTAAAATTTTGTGTTCTGACTTCTAGGGAAAATATGTATTGATCTAGGCTGAATTAGACAGAGTTGCCTTCACAAAAGTTGTAGATCTTTTTCTTAGCTTTCCAACGATATGAATTTTAGAATTGTTAGGCTTCGAACGTAATAGATATGGCCTTCAAACGAAGCACTAGATGAAGCATAGATACCAGACAAAGCACTAGACGAAGCATAGGTAAAAGACGAAATGTCAGACTGTAATACCCCCACTGCTATAAGTTACATACCGAAACATCTTTATGACATTCTAGTACATACCCTATAATAACAGTGTGTTAACTATTACACTTTCACTTTATCACATGGTAATTTATCCCACTTAATCATGGCATCTACTATCATATAAGGAAGTCACAATTTTTTTAAAACAAATTTCCTCTTTTCATTTCATAAATCTAAATGTACATACATTGTAACTTTCAAAAATCTATACATGTAAATCATCATAACCTAATACAAAATATACTACATAAAAGAGGACATACAAAAGATCTAACTAAATCCTTCAGTCTAGCTGACCGACCTTTGAGCCATATCTTCTTCACAAAAGTACAAGAATTAAGCTTCTTGTACGGTCTCTTAGTAGCTAGAATCCTCTCTCGGTCCTGAAATGTCAACGTGCAAATTTTGGGTGAGTTTTACAAACTCAAATGAGGTAACCATCATCGATGGTTCACTCAATTCATGCAACATATCATTTAACATAACAAATAACTCACAGCATTGCATTTTTGTCATATAATATCACATATCACATTTTTACTTAAGAGTAAGACAATTGCATTTCAATTCAATCAATCAAACATACTTAATAAAAATTATATGGAATAAATATGTGACTCTTTTCCAATTATTACATTGTTGTGACCAAGTGCTTAACTGTCCCGTATTCATTATGGATACCGAGCTCATTTATACCGTCCCTTATCCGTTAGGGATATAGGGCTCATTTTACATAGTGAGCCTTTGGCTCTTAATCACATTTAGAGCTTTAAGCTCGTTTTCGGTGGCTACTCAGGTCACAACTCTCATTATCTGATCATACATTCATGTATGGAATGCATCTCATAATCAATCAATCAATTCAAGAAACAGTTAGTTCTTCCCATTCACATACTAGTAGCACTTCAATATCTCATTCATACATCACAATCATCAGACCTTTGTGTCAAGGTTTCAGTACATAACATTACACAATCATAGGATAGGCCAAAATAGAATTTAACATAACAATAATTGACTGAGACTATCTAGGTTACTCACCGCTTGCTTCTAAAGCTATTGCCTCAAAGTTCCAGTAACGTCTGGATGTTGACGTTCCAATTGCTCCTTTAAAACAAGCATTATACACATGTCACACTTTAACACAATTATAAGTATTCATTTATGCACTTGTATGTATATGAAATATGTACAATGCAAGTTCATAACAATCCCGGATATCTTTCCATTATTCTCATCACATAATCATAAATATTTCCAAACTAACATAAGTATCATTTATACTTATGATTTATACCTCAATAAAACCATAAAAATCAAAATTCATAACTCATTTCTTCAATTCAGATTTCTCCTAAGACACACTTTCGGGTTAACTTTCCATGATCAATCTAATAATGAAAGTAAAGTAATTCGAGGGTATTTTCTTCTAGAAAATTGTTTTTCTATCTCTTACGTTTCTAATGACACCAAAATTATTCAATTTGGTTCAGTATCCTATGAGTTATCCTTACAATACCACAGACTATGTATAATTGAACTTTTGGCTAGTTCATGATCATACCCTCAAATTGTACAACTTATATCTTTCAACTCTGATATCTCCAATTTTCAAACTTAATACCAATTGAAAGATAAGAGAATGAACTAAAACTTTTGTGAAGATACTTTTGTCTAATTCAGCCTATATCCATTCAGTTTTTATGATAACATCAAAACATAATTTCTGTCTCGGGTAGAACTACAACCTCAATCAAGACTCAATTTCACACCAGATTTTGAAAGTCTTAGAGATAGAATTAAATTTAGACTTTTTCAAGAAATTGTAGAATTATGTCTCTACTTTAATCTAAATTAAGAATAACCTCATTTAGACATCTACAGCTCAAGATATCATCAAAATACCAATACATGTTCAAAAATGTCCCGCATACAACCCTTGGGTCGTGATCTCCCAGCAGAGTCGCGATTGCAACCTGCTTCTGAACCGCTGCACTCCTTCTTCTTTCTTTTATTTATATCCGAAATACACTTCCATTTTACACCTAGAAAATGAGGTTGTTAGGCAAAGTCTTCTTCTAACAAATTGTTCATATATGTCTTAAGTTTCTAAAGAACGTAAGTTAATACAATTTGGCTTAGTATTCTGAAAGTTATACACAATTTACTATATACTATTCAGAAACAGAGACATAATATGAAACTCAACTTCAAGACATATTTCAATACTTTTAAAGATAGAATTCAAACTCAATTACTACATGAAAATTGTATCCATTCATCTCTATTTAAATCAACAATCATCCTATTTGGATATCCGTTGGTCAAGATATGTCTAAAATACAGATGCATGTTCTGTAGAAACACTACATCTAACCTATTTCCAGCACACTTCATCATCAATTTCATCCTAATTCATTTCTTTTGCTTAGTATATCACTTCTAACTTATATCCACATCATTTTCTCTTCAATTATACCCCAATTACAGTTCAAGATCATCTATACACAATTCAAAACCTATGCTTGATCATAAACACCAAAAACAAAACACATCATATACACATTCATCATAATGACCTTTCTATCTCAAAAAAAGAATCATCTTAACAACAACAACTTATCAATTATCAATAAATCATCACTCTTCCAACCCCATTTTTATGATCATGCTAGCTCTAACCC
>JANIIA010376862.1:0-20434 GCA_027478495.1 Erythroxylum alaternifolium | reverse complement strand
GCTTAGACTGATTAACTTAGATTTCGGTTAAAAGGACATTAGCTTGTTGTGATAGGTGAATGACACTTTTCATTTGGTAAGAATTTGAGCCTTCTTGAACTATTAAATGCCAATTCAAGTATTCTTTGTTAAGAGTGTTCTTTAATGATTGAAGAACTCTAGAACTTGCTTGCAAATACCAGTTAAGATCACATAATCTTATGTAAACGTTGAAATTATGAAGGCAATTATGGATTTTGGTTAAAAGGACAACTTATTGTGATAGATGAATGACACTTTTCATTTGGTAAGAATTTGAGCCTTTTTTAACTATTAAACACCAATTCAAGTATTCTTTGTTGAGAGTGTTCTTTCATAATTGAGGAACTATAGAACTTGCATACAAATACTAGTTGAGATCACAGAATCTTATGCAAACATTCAAATGATAAAGGCAATTAGGATTTACCCCTTTACTTAAAAAGCCACCATGATATTACCTTTAGTGAACCCCCTTGAGCTTAACATGAAACATTTTCTTTCTTTAAACCCAAAATATGAGCCTTAACCTTAGTTATTTTTCCTTTTCATTGCACCCATCATAAGGCAAGTTCAACATTTGAATGTGTATGAGTTTAAGGAATAATTGTTTAAACAAGTGTGGGGGAATCATAGCATATAGTTCGCTTTTGAGTTAGGAATGGGTAGGGTTGTAATAATTTGTATCTTTCCTCTACATTTTTCTCTCCTAAACTTGTTCTTGTTCTAAATTAATAATGAAAAATATAGAAAAATAAAAAAGAAAGAAAGAAAAAAGTAAAAGTAAAAAAAGAAAAAGAAACAAGAAAAGAAAAGAAAAGGAAGGAAGGGAAGATTAAAAAAATGAAAGCAAAGAGGAGAGACATAAAAAGGGGAGTGTTAATCTTGTTAACTTGAAAGGAAAGAATTGAGTATTTTATGCTTCATTGATTATATTACTTTAAATGCTCAATTTGTTTTGTAGTTTTAAACTGTGATATTCCTTTTTCCTACCCTTAGCCCGACCACCATTACAACTAAAATAAAGACCTTTGGATTGATGTTTGTGTTCGATATAAGTAGTAGATATTGGATTGGTAAGCAAGCTTATGGTAGAAGCCTTACGTGAAATGAAAGATAAGTGAATATATTATCCTACCTTTGAATGCTTGAGAGTATGGAGAGTGGAGTGAGTGTCGATCACACTTGTTGATAGTTCTTTGAATAAAAGTACTTGTTGATTTTGGCTAAATATGTGAAGATAACTTGTTTATGGAGTATTATGAGTTTCAAGTTCTTAGGTTGTGTTTATTAAAATAATCGTTGATATCTTTGACTATTATTTGGGAAAATTGTTCTTTCCATTGTTTGTTATTGTATAATCCAGTGTTCTTTATTTTGCCTAAGGACAAGTGTAGTTTAAGTGTGGGGGAATTGTTATGTCTAATTTTTGTTAAATTTTGCTTGCATTCATAGCTTGATTTTGGTTAGTTTTTAATCCAAATTTGTGGTGAATTGAGTGAGAATAACATGAATATTGCATGGATATTAATTGGATTGTATTGTGAATGTAGCATTGGAAATCAGAGGAATTTTTCATGAAAATGGGTGTGACAAGTTAATTACATGTCACAAATTAAGGTCACACCCATGATCATGTAAGTCACGGGTATGCAACCATGGTCACACTCGTGACCATGTGAGTCACAAGTGTACAGCCATTGTCACACTCGTGACCATGGCTGCACGAGGGTGACAAACGTGGTCACACCTGTGACCACCTCATGCACTCCCGTGACCTCATTTTTCTTTAATTTATCAACTTGTTACATGTCATATGCAAGAGGGACAACACAAAAACCTAAACCTATAAGAGGCTACAAATATAAAGTATATGAGGGTTGTAGCAATAATCTTTCATTCCACTCTTCATTCTTCATTCTATATCGATAGACACATTCAGGAAGAGAGGGACAGAGAGAATGAAAGGAAGACGAGAAGGGAAACAGAGCGAGTTAGTGAAGAAGAAGAGCAACAGAGGTTAAGGTAGTGGAAGCATTCAATTGTGTTGGTTAACATCAATTGGAAGCAGAAGGTGAAAGCTAATGAAGAAGGAATGAGAGTTGCAGGAGACCATCGCGATTCATTCATATGACAACCTTTGTTTGCTTACTCTGTTCATTTTTTGTTGCATTGTTCTTTGTTTTTTGTTGAATTTCTTATTCAGTTAGCTTAACTGAACCCATGCTCAGTAGCTTTTGACGATTTATCTTGGTTATTTACTTGGTTTATTGCTTACATACTTCACTTATACAGATAAAGAGGAGATTTAAGTGTTTAATGATGATGAATCTTGTGACATCCATGATGAGTTGATCTCTTTTCTTGAGAATTAATGTAGTTATTTTAGTCAACTATGCATGATTGAGTTACAGTTTTGTTGTCTTATTGTTGTAGTTTCTAAGCTGAATGGATGTAAAAGCATGAACAAACTTTGCATCATTTTAGTATTAAATGAATGACTGAGAGGAGAAGTTTAATATGGAACTAGAAACTGACGCTTAGGTTATGAATTAAAAATATATTAACTTAAGTGGTAATTAGTAGTCGGGTTTTCATAATAAATTCAGATTATAACTTGTTGAATATAAAAGTTAGATTAGTTCATTATTCGAGTTGGTTTAGAACCCAGTTGTTAATTTTAGTAAGACAACTATCCAATCATTTCCCTTAATCATGCATAAGAGATTAAATTAGTAAAATTAATTCTCAAAAGTCTTTCATTTGGATTATTCTATTTGTCTTGCTTCTAGTTGAATCGTTTACTTTTCAGACTGTTCTGTGATTTTCTTTAAAGCTTTCACTCAACAAATCGGGATAGAATGTTTAGGATTGCATCAATTTTATTTTTATTTTAGATTAATTTAAGTTAACCAAGTTCACCTCCGTGGAAGATAACCCTGGGTAATCACTACAACTATCTCGTATACTTGCAAGTAGGATAGCCTAGGTATTTTTAGAACTTATTTGGTCACAACACTTATTCTCTAATAAGCACTTACACATTAATTTACGTATCTCCTTACTCTAAATTATGAGATCAATAACTTTCTTCATAAGAAAGAAACATAATATGTGTTAATTTTACTGTTTCAATAATATCCTGTCTTGATGAAACTACAACTAGAAACATTTAGGAATAATACATAAATGTAAACTGAATCTCATAATTATAATTTCATCATAATTTCAGTTACACAGTAATTATTCGAAGGATTTTGCTTTAGTTATTAAAACATCAAATGTAATTAAATTAATACATAAAGATAAATAATGCCTTTTTATTAATTAAATAATAATGTCATACATCAAATTGCAACCATCTAATTGGCTGCAGGATCATAAAAAATCTATAATCTTTAAAAACTCTCAAATTTATTTTTTAGTTTTTAGTTTAGAAAAACTCTTCTCTTAAATTTTTGTAAAAAATAATGTTGAAATACTCATGATATGAATATTGAATGTTAGACAAAGACTCTGTTTTTTCCTCTTTTCAGAGGCTAAATATTTATCAGAACGTGAAATGTGAATCAAACTCATGTTTGAAAGGAAATTGAGATATTGACGTAGGTTCTTTCCTTTTAAATTAGATAGATTCGTATTCGAAAGAGGTTGCCAATAAGTTCTTTCAAAATTGACTATTTGTCCCTCTATTAGAGGTATTCTAGAAATGTCTACGATTGAATAAATAGCTCCATAAACAAATGGACTAATTGAATATCAATAATATGGTAATATGATGTAACTCTTAAATTCGACATGAATAATTATATTTGATTTAAATTAATAATTTAAGATAAATTATTAGTTTAGGTTGGATTTAATCAGTTCATTTTGAGTTTAAGAGTTATGTTAAATCGTCATATAAACATCATTGATTAGTACAATTATAATATTCATATTGTATATATTTTTTTGTTATAATTTAATCAAAGTTTAAAAGAAAATTTAAAAGAAAAAACACTGAAAAAAGAATTTTTTAAGAGATGTTTATTTTTTTACCTCTCTATCTATAATATCTTAAATAGATAATTACGAGTTTATGCAATTCATTAAATTGATAATTATAAATTTTTATGTTTTATTGCATGAGACAGTTTCACCGTATCATATTGGAACACAATTAGGAGATGGTTGGTTCTCATGAGGGAATAGTAATAGGAATGAGAATGAATATAGTGAGAAATGAGAATAGATATTATCATTATAATTATGATACTTGGTTAAGAGGAAGGAATGACTACCATTACCATTAATAGTGGTTGGTTTGTAAAAAATATTGAGAAAATTATTTTTATTATATTTTAATTAATCAATTAATAATATTTTAATTAATTATATTGTAATTAATTAATTGCAATATATTAATGAAATAAAATATTTTAATTAATTAACTACACTATTTTAATTAATGAATTAATTATATTGTGACTAATTAAAATATTTAATTAATTATAATGTAATTAATTAATGAATAATAATATTTTAATTAATTATATTGTAACTAATTAAAATCTTTAATTAATTATAATGTAATTAATTAATGAATAATAATATTTTAATTAATTATATTGTAATTAATTATATTTAATTAATTGATTAATTATAATATTTTAATTAATGAATAATTATATTTTAATTAGTTATATTTTGATTAATTAATTAAAATATATTTAATTATAATGTAATTAATTAATATTTTAATTAATTAATTACAATATTTTAATTAATGAATGAATTATATTTTAATTAATTATATTGTAATTAATTAATTAATTATATTTTAATTTATTAATAATATTATTCTAATTAATAATATTTTAATTAATTAATTTTATTTCATTAATTATTATTAAAATATTTTTAAAAAAAGAGTCACTACTAAGGAATGAGTTTCAATCTTCTACTAAATAGAGGGTATGAAGGATTTCTCAAAAGTAAGATATCAAAATATTGCCCCTATAATAATAATCAACAACCAATTACTCATTTTTCATTCCTTACCTATTAACTCCTTCTTAAGCCTATCAACCAAGCACCCCTTAATCAAAACAACCGATGAGTCCACCACAACATGGTTCATAAGATTTCAAAACAGTCAGAGAATAGGCTGTGGATTATTTCTAGCATATAAACCATTCTAATCCTTTGTTTAATTTAATTTTGAACGTGGGATATATTGTCATTATAACATTGCTCCTCCAGGTCAAACATTCTTATTTTTATTTGATTCTCTATATTATTAGCAATTCGGGCATGTTCGCTCGATTAAATTTTTAAATACGGACTCCTATACTACTTGTCATCTTTAAACAAGCTTCTACTTAAGCATCTTGCTTAAATATCATGTTAAATTTCAATATTTTCTTTATATGTGGGGAAGAGTGATTTTTTATATATAAAGAGATTTATATCTAAAACTTATTAAATTATAGAATTTTCTTATATATAAATTATTCGCATCTGACATGCCTCGATTATATTAGACACGCACATACACATCTGAGGCGAAAAGTAAGTATGTCAAATACTAATAATTCCAGATGTCTATTGACGTTATAACATCATATGGCTGTAGGATCCTCCATAACAACAATAATACGATGCTGGTGCATTATATTTCAGGTTAAAGCTTCTGTATCGTTTAATTTTATTTCATGAGCTAATATATTTTTGTAGACCGTAGCCAGTCCTGATGCCTTACAAAAGTGCAACATCGGCTTTTAGCTTAGGGTTTATTTGGTTCCTGCTTTTCTATTTTCAATTTAAAATTCAATATAAAAATGTATTTAGTTGATTCTTAAGTTTTTTGTTTCTTCACATTTACTATCAAAATCAATAAATATATTGCCCCAACTAAATATTACAAATCAAAATATCTCACTTTATCACTTGATAACTTCATAATAGTTCACTTAGACAAATCTGACATAATGATGCTCACATGATTAAGAACTCTTTAAAATATGTGTATACGATATCCAAAACTTTCTTAATACTAAAACTAATGAGAAAATGACTATTTATAATATTTTGAGACACCAAATAGTCATTGGAGTCAAGAACTAACAGTTATAATAATTATATTCGATGCACTAGTTAACAGATATTATATATTGGTTAACCAGTATGCATTTATAATATCAGACTCACTAGTTGCCGGAACTGGCCGACCATTATGATAGACTAGTTAACAATTACATCAACAAATATTACAACAAACTCTCAATACTTCAAATTTACCAACTTTAACTAATATTGGTTAACTATTAACCCATATAAGTCGACTAATTACCCTAAAAACATGACTTTAACAACTTTAAATACTTAAAACTAATTTGTTTAATCCATATATGATTAAAACGCTTTTCAAAATGTTCCCTAAAGATTATTTAAAACATCAAGAAGTTTTTGTTTTAAAATCAAAAGCTTTAGTGTCTCTTGATGAGTGTAAAGAATCATGCAGTGAAAAAAGAAATTATTATGCATAATGAGCCTTTTGGATCATAAATTTAACAAAGTAAGCTTACAAATAATAATACGAAATGTGAAATGATCTTGATAAGCCTTAATCTTCTTTTGTTATTTTTTTTCCTCATTTTATCAATTGCAAATGTCAACATTTATTTATCAACTTTATACACAATCTTCTTGAGTTTATGGATTTATTTTGTTCTAATATTTCTTTTCATCAAAATAATGAAGATATTAGTATTAATTATGTTTTGGTATTATTAAAACATCAATTGAAACCTCTCTTGGTTCAATAGATACCTTAGTGAGCATAAACGAATAGTGAAGCATCAGTAAAGGACTTATAAAAATCAAAATCAATAGGAAACTGCTTGAGCTTGGTATACCAAGTACAAAGGCCTATTTGAGGTTGTAAAGGCTCCTTCCAAAGTTTGCAAATGTGATGTGGGAATTAGATATGGACATAGCCTAGTGGTTAGTTCATGTACACATCTTTATATAGCATGCCATGTAGGAATGCATTGTTCACATCCGATTGATAAAGAGGCCAATTTTGTGAGATGGCAAAGCAGAGAACAATTCAAATGGTGATTGGCTTGGTAATCAAATTGAAAGTCTTAAATTAGTTATGACTGGTTCCTAGAGAAAACCTTTCACCACAAGGCGTGCTTTGTATTTGTCTATGGGGCCATCAAGTTTCCGTTTGATATAGAAAATTCACTTGCAGCCAATAAACAGATGATCACATTTGCGAATCAACTCCTATGTACCATTTTATAGAAGCAAACTAAACTCAACATCTATAGCCTTACCTTAAAGAGGATCCTAATAGGTTCAAGGGTAGAGGGGGGTAGTGGATGTTTAGTGAGGTTAACATATTTATTAGCAAAGTATTTAGGGTTTGGTTCCCAAGTTTGGAGGGAACATCCTAAAGGGAAGAGAGGAGTAGAGCGTAATGATGAAGGCAAGAGCTGCAACAAGGGTGGGGTAGTGATGGAGGATGTTGGCTTAGGTTGAGAGGCAAAGGAAGTGGATAACAAGGTAGCATATGATAGGATGATAATAGGCTAGAGCTCGAGCTACAGGAAGGTTGAGAGAGTGAGTGGTATTGGAGTTATATTAAAGTTTGAAAAAGGAGCATCCTAAAACACAAAGGGAAGCAAGTGAGACGTAGGCGATCCTGGATAAGAAAAACATATTCAACAAACTTGATATGGCTAGAGAGATAGAGACGACTAATAGAGGGATCAAGGATTTTGCAAGTACATTAGGAGTTGGAGTAATTGAGAAAGATGTATGGGATGGACCTAGGTTAGAACTTGGAGTAGCTATATGGACGAAACTAAGAATAACACAGCTAACCAAAGGTTTTAATGTTAGAAATTTTTTGAATATTAGGTAAAAATCAATTACGCTTTTACATTTTTCATAAATTTATGGTTAAGTAAATCAAATTTGGTCATGTTAAAAGATAATAAAGTAGCTCGATAAAGGATATTGGTTAATAGGTTGAAGCTTATTGAAGAAAGTAAACCCTAATCAGTGTTAGTCAAACATGTATTGGGCCTGTGATGGAGAGGCCCGATATGGGTGCTATATATATAAGGTTAAGGCCTCTTACAGCTGCAAAAGCAAGATGTGAACATCTGAATTTTCTGACCCGTTAAGAGGTTCAAAGGTTAAGAGACATTAACGACATCTGGTTGATCAACTTTCATAAAGGTCGTCATGAAAACACAAAGATTTTGACATCAAAAAGCTCATTTAAAGTAATGGATAGTAAAACAGGTATTTCTCCAAATCTATGCTAGTAATTTTAGCTTCCAACGAGTAGTTTTATGGTCTGATTTAATAACTCTCGACAGAGACATGTGTCTGCTTTGGATTTTATGTGGTGACTTCAACTCTATATTGTATAGATCCGAGGCTAATGGTAACTATAATCTTTGAAATTATTCTGATGATTTCAAGACTTGTGTATATCAGATGGGAGTGACAGATTTGAAGTACGTAGGCATAGATATACATGGTCCAACAAACAAAAATCCCATTGGTTTATACAAAAGAAAGTCGATCTTGCCCTGGTTAATGGCAATTGGCTAATTCAATTCCCCAACAGCAGCACCATAATCTTTGACCAGATCATGCCCCAGTTAGGGTGGAGCGTCTTTTCAATCGATTGCTAGAAAGTTCCCTTTCAGGTTTATCAATCACTTCACCAATGCACCAGGATTTCTTGAAGCTTGCAAGAAAGGATTCGACTACTACTTTCAAGGGACCAAACAATTCATTTGCATCCAAAAACTGAAGGAAATTAAAAAAGAACCAAAATACCTGCATTCATTGAGCTTCGATGTTGGAAAACTACATAAAAGTGACCAAAATTTTCCACTTTCTAATGACTGCAAGAGAGGAGAGAGAAAATTGTTAGGCGTGTGTGCCTCTTAGCGATTGTCGGAAGTGGTACATCTAGTTAATAGTTGTTCATTAGTGTGTGTTTTTCTAAGTATTTGGCATGTGTTTTTTGCATAACAAGTTGTTATTGTTGTGTTTTATGACTTATTTTGTGTGTTTTTGTTTAGTTTGATCTTCATGATTGTTCTTTTATGTTTAATGTTGGTTTAGGGTAAGAATTGATCATTTTGGTGTAGGAATGGAGGGTGGCCACCTTTGTGATTGAGCTAGGGACCAAGAGAGGAGAAGAGAAGAGGAGGAGTTATAGAACAAGAACCCAAGATCGTGGGATTCTTCCTAATTCCCACGATCATGGGAACTAGAGTTAGAAAAAACACGCAGTTTTCAATTTTTTAAGGATTTTATGACTTTTCTTGTCGTATGTAAGGGCACAAATCCCTAAGGATGTGGGGGTGACGGGAGAACCTGTCTCCTTGAGCTAAAAATAGATTTAAAGCCTAGAGAGAGGTAGAGACTCAAGACATTCCAAATTAGGCAAAGAGTACACCAACTCTAAATTTTCCAGATTTGGGCAAAAAAGGGGAGTAGCTTGCTTCATCTAATTTTTATTCATTTTTCTCTTCTAGCATCTTTACGATGGATTTTTTGGTTATTGGGGATGTTAATGAAATTATGAGTGGCTGAGTTATTAGTAGAAATTACTTTTGAACTACCTATTGAACTCCTACTTTGTTAATTTGAATGAATGATGAGCTTATACTTTGCAATATATTGAGAAATTGAGTTGGGTAAATTATATAGGGTTGTACAATGAGAATTGGCACTCTATAGACCTATATTCATTAAGTTAATCTATTAGTTAGAGAGAGATCTTGGCTAATTAGTTGATTACCCATAGGATAACTTCATAACTAATTTAATTGGTGGACTGATTTTGTAGATTGAGAGATTGCTTAATTATTTCCATTGAATTTAGCTAGGGACAATTAATTACACCTTGAGAGATAGTAGTTAATACATTAGGACATCTTAGGTGAGGCACAATTCAATTAACAAGATACAAGGGAGATAAGATAGGGAAAAAGTGGTCTATAATTGTTAAATCTAGTACTCCAAGTTTCTGCACTTTTACTTTATCATTTGTTCATTGTTAGTTGTTTGATTTAATTTAAAGTTTCAATTTATATTCATTAAAATTGGTTCTCAAATGAAGCAGCCTGAATTAGGTAGCGTCTAAACACAATCTATAAGGGATCGATACCTCTTCTTTACTATAAGTTACACCCCATATACTTGCCGTTTTGAGTACCAAAAACTTGTTAATTGCAAAACCAATTCACTAGTTTTACGCTCAAAACCGCAAGTATATGGGGTGTAACTTGTAGTAAAGAGTAGATTTCGATCCCTCAAAGATTGTGTTTAGACGTTACTTAATTTAGGCTGCTTCATTTGAGAACCAATTTTAATGAATATAAACTGAAACATTAAATTAAATCAAAAAACTAATAATGAACAAATGATAAAGAAAAAGTATAAAAACTTGGAGCATTAGATTTAACAATTAGAGATCACTTTTTTCCTATCTTATCTCCCTCCTACCTTATTAATTAAATTGTGCCTCACCTAAGATGTCTTAATGTATTAACTACCATCTCTCAAGGTGTAATTAATTGTCCCTAGCCAAATTAATGGAAATGATTAAGCAATCTCTCAATTTACAAAATCAGTCCACCAATTCAACTAGTTATGAAATTATCCTATGGGTAATCAACTAATTAGCTAAGATCTCTCTTTATCTAATCAAGTAACTTGATGAATGTAGGTGTATAGAGTGTCAATTCTAATTGTACAGCCCTACACAATTTACCCAACTCAATTTCTCAATATATTGTAAGGTATAAGCTCAACATTCATCAAAAGCATCATTCATTCAAATCAACAAAGTAGGATTTCCACAAGTAGTTCGAAAGTAATCTCTACAAATAACTCATCTACTCATAATGTCATTAAAATCCCCAATAACCAAAAAAATCCATCATAAAGATGCTAGAAGAGAAAAATGAATAAAAACTAAATGAAGCAAGCTTCTCCCCTTCTTTGCTCAAATCTGGAAAATCTAGAGTTGGTGTGCTCTTTGACCAATTTGGAATGGAAATCTTGATTCTCTATCTTTCTTTAGACTCTAAATCTATTTTTTAGCTTAAGGAGATAGGTTCTGCCCTTAACCCCATGGCCCTAGGCATTTGTGCCCTTATAAGTGACAAGACAAGTCACAAAACCCTAAAAGTAAGTGAAACTCGTGTGTTTTTTTGACTTCAGTTCTCAAGATCGTAGGACTTAGTAAGAATCCCACGATCGTGGGTTCTTGTTCTACAGCTCCTCCACTTCTCTTCTCCTCTCTTAGTCCCCATCTCAATCACAAAGGTGGACACCTTCCATTCCTACACCAAAATGATCAATTCTTACCCTAAACCAACATCAAAAATATAAAAGAACAACCATAAAGATCAAACTAAACAAAAACACACAAAATAAGTCCTAAAACACAACAGTAACAACTTGTTATGCAAGAAACACATGCCAAATACTTAAAAAAACACACACTAATATACAATTATCAACTTTCCCACACTTAAATCTTTGCTTGTCCTCAAGCAAAATCAAACACAACCAATCAATTCCATCACTTCATTTTCACAAATATCAAAGCATGCAATCCCTCAAAGTTTGACTAACTCAAATGTCAAGCTACTACACATATCATGACTACTTTTCATTAGTGCACATAAGCAAACTCAACTTATGACACCATCACTCAAAGATAAGTATAAATGCAAAATGAATCTTCCTCACGGTTTCACTCGTTTCTGTCAAGTGTTTGATGGTTAGTGTTTCGCTCAAGCTCCCTGTAGGAAACTACACTACCATAGGCTTACTAATACACCAATTCTCCTCTACAATGATTACATGTATAAATAGATCAAAATGACTTGCTTCGGGTTATAATGTGGTAAGGTTTAAGGTGGGTCAAAAAGGGTAAAAGGATTAACATAAGCATTCATAAAGTAATAAATGAATAAAGGGATAACAAAACATATTTCTGAGATACACAAATGTAAATATACTACTACTCCACACTTATTGATGCTACTAAATTATTCTTCCCTTTTTTTCTTTTTTTAGATGAGTTGAGTGATACTTCTACTCTTGGATCACCTTGCATTTAGATGCTATTTTTTTCATTGTTTCTTTTTTAGACTAATACATCACTTAATACTCTACTAAGCTTGTGAATGGGTAGGCTAATGGGGTTTCGGGTTTTAAAATGTGGGGTATTTCAAGAAATAAAATAGTTAAGGTTCAATGGGGGTAGCTAGGGATAATAAAAGGTAGGTCATTTAAATCAAAGGTTAACACAAAAGGGCCTTAATTATCTATGTTAAGCATGCATCCAGTAGAGTCAAACCGATTCAAAGCTAAGTTCTGAAGGTAATAATCGAAGGAAGCATCACACAAACAAAGAAATAAAATGACTATAGATGGAGTCATATAGGCTCAATCCTCACATTAGATCAAATGAAAATTCATTATGCATCTCTACACTACCTCATTACTCAACTATCAAATTCTAAGTAAGCTTATGTAACCAACTACTTTTCATCACTTAACATGGTTCACTCCCTACTTAAGGAGCCTGATTCGAGTTCACGCATGCATTCAATCTCGTTCCAACTAGCATGACAATCTCATGGAAAAATAAATTAAAGTGATTCAAGTGTAGTTTCATTGCTAACATAAAACAACAACTTAATATGCCTAAAAATGCATCACAATTAACAAAATGCAAACAATGACTAAAATAAACTAAAACAATGCAATTAACAAAGCAAATGTCACTGGTGTGCCAGAAAATTGTTCAACACATGGCTAAACAAGGTCAGGACACATGTCTGTGCATGTGGTACACGTGCCAGAGGCATTGTGGGGGTTAAGTGCCTGCACCACATGCGCCATAATGGTGTGGGTGCATATGTGCATTTCTGATGTGAGCAGCACATGCACCTGACTCATGCAGCACATGCACATTGTTGATGTCAGTGGCTAATTCGAGGTCCCATAAATTCAAAATGTGATTTTTAAAATTTTTCCAAATCAATTACATTGGTAATAATTAAGGTTTGACTTTAGAAAAACAATTAAAGGTTATTTTTAAAAAAAGGTTATTAAAACCATTTTTTTAGTGAATTTACATGCTTTGGACTCAAAATGAAAGAGGTACATGTAGTTTTGGTATCTCATATCGTATATTTATTGTTCAGTACTATATGATTATCATTTTCTTGTGATGAATCTCAATTAAATTCAATTGATGATGTTTTCAGAACTAATGTGTTATGATGAGAATGTGCATGAGGATTTTCATTTATTGATGGTACATTGTTACATATTATATGCCCATACAAAATGTGAGGATAACAAAAGGTGCATCCATTGTGTTTGTGGATCCGCTTGGGTATTAATGAGAATGTAGTCACCACATTGGCCTTTCAAGTTAGTATTTGAATTATTCTGCTTACATTTTCAGGACGTCTCTGATCTTGTGTTTGGCTATTCTACTTATAGGTGTTGACCGTATATAAGATTTTGATATGTGTATAAAAGCATTAAATGGGGGAAGCCATTACTTGAATGATCTATTCACCCACAGGTGGTAGTGTCATAAAAATCGATGGTGTGTACTTTGACCTCTTTTATGTGGAGATTTTATCTGCATGTATTATATATTCAGCCCACAGGTGTTTTCTGATATATGCGATAAGATTCTCGATATAGATACTATTTGTGACTTTGAATATCATTGTTATCCTACATTTATGTTGATCATTATATTATCAATTTTACAATCACCTCTTCTCTAAATAATAACAGTGTCACGATTGAAACCTTAACTGGTTTCAAGAGATGTAAAGTTTATTTTAGAAATGACAAACATTAACATGGCCATGATTAGAAGCAGCCTACCTACACCCATATCTTACAGTTCAAATAATGATAAAGTAGTATTTATAGCTTAGGAAAGGTCAAATAGAATATGTTATTTGACCATCAAGAGATCAATCCTAGACCATCTACTAAGTGGACTTCTAGAAACAAATATAGCCAAGGACTTTATGAATAATGTCTCCCAGAGATACAGGGTATCTTCCAATGTTGAGATAAGTTCTCTAATGAAAGAATTATTCTCCATGAGGTACACGGGAGAAGGGAGAGTAAGGGAGTACAATATCAGAATGTTTCCCTCTAGAGTAAGTTAAAGGCGTTGAACAGCATCATTCTTGATGCATGTATTATGAACCAAACTCTAAATACACTTCTTCTAGGGTTTGGTATCTTGGTTACTATGTACAGTTCGCAAGATGAGGCTTGGGGCATCAATGCTTTGATTTTTTGATATGTTGCTAAAGAGGAGAAGCTAACGAACACTTCTCATATGGCTTTACTAGCAACCAAGGGAAAGGAAAAGGTAAAGCCTCAAAGATTCAAATGTAACAAATCTAAATTCTTTACTCAAGTGAATATCAACCAATTTAGCATTATTAAAGGTCCTATAAATGTTAAAAGTATGAGATGTTTTTTCTATAAGAAGAAGGGACAAAAATTCTGATTGTCAGAAATATAAGTCCTGGAAAGAAAAATAGGAACTATCCAGTAACTTCTTGAATTGTATGATCAATGAATCTAATCTTGTTATCGCCACATCGAGTTCTTGGTGGATAAATAGTGGAGTCTCTAATCATGTTGCCTTTACAATGTAGTGGTTCATATGTAGGAGAAAACCAAATAAAGAGGAGGAAAAATTGATGGTTGACAACAGTAAAGAAGTTTTTGAATGTTTGTAGGGGATGTACGTTTGAACCTTGATACAAGGTTTGTATTTGTTTTACATAACACATTTTATATACCATCTTTTAGGAAAAATTTGTTCTCTCTGTTAGTTTTGGACAAAGAATGTTATAGTTTTGTCATTGATGCTTATGTTGTACATTTATCTTTCAATGCAAAACATATTGGTAATGCCTTCTTGTCATATCGTCTATGTATAATGTGTCTTGCTCCTTATGAGATATATATGACTTCATATATCGCTGAACATATTACTAGAAAGAGACCCCTGATAAGGATAAGTCATACATATTATGGCATAAAAGGTTAGGCCATATTTCTACAGATAGGGTTGAGAGATTGATTAAGGAACCACATTCTCCTAACTTTAGATTTTGATGATCTGGAAACATGTATTGACTGTTGCAGAAGTAAGTTCACCAAAATAAATAAAAGGGATAACTTGTGCTTCTGGCATGTGAGATATCATACACACAAATATTTGTTGAACTTATACATTTACATTGTGTAATTCTAGATATTTTATGACTTTTATTGATGACTATTCCCACTATGGTTATGTGTTCCTACTTAAAAAAAGTTTAAAGTTCTTGGTAAATTCAAGATCTTTAAAACTAAGTTTGAGAACCAATTGGGAAGGTCTATTAAAATTGTCTAGTTTGACCGTGGAGGAGAATATTATTGCAAACATAGGGTTTCAAGATAAGAAAAGTGTCCATTTGCCAAATATGTGGAATCATGTAGAATAGTGGCTCAGTTCACTATGCTAGGTAGTCTTGAGCAAAATGATGTGGTCGAAAGATGTAATTACACCCTAAAGGACATGATGAGATCGATGCAGAGCAGGACTAACCTACCTTATTACCTTTGGGGTAAAACCATAATGACTTCCTTGCACATACTTAACAAAGTCCCAATCAAATCAACATTGAAGAAACCATTTAAATTTTAGAAAGGCTAGAAACCTAGCCACATATTTGTTGGGGGCTGCCTTGTTGAGGTACATTTATATAATCCTTATGAAAATAAGTTACATTCTCATTCTACTAGTTGCTATTTTATTAGATATCCTGAATACTTTAAGGGATATAGATTTTACTGTGGAGAAGGATGGTCTAGAATTGTAGAGTCACAAACATCTAAGTTTCTGGAATATGATGTCTATGATGAGGATGGTCCTTGTCACCCTTTAGAAGACAGCATGTCATATAGTACAATTATTTCCTATCCATCACTCATACAGTTAGAACCAGTGGATCAAGGTTTTGGTACCATGCCAGTATAAGATTAAGAACCTATACCTATACAAATTAAGGTTTCTGAGGTACAAGAACCAGTTCAGTTAAGAAGATCCACTAGAATGAGAAGAAATACTATTTGAGTGAACAAGAGTATGATATTGGACATGTCGTCGATCTAGTTACTTTTCCATAAGCTGGTTCTGGACCTCATGCAATTTTGTGGTAGGATGTAATGAAAGATGAAATGCAATCTATGAAGCTTAATAAGGTAAGGGAGATTGTTAATTTACCTCAAACTTACAAACCTATCAGTTGTAAATGACTTTTTAAGACCAAAAAGGACTCTCAGGGTAAAGTTGAGCAGTTTAAAGATTAGTTGGTTACTAGAGGATTCACTCAAAGAGAAGGGATTGACTTTAATGTTACCTTTTCTCTAGTATCCTATAAGGATGCATTCAGAGTGATTATGACAATAGTAGCTCATTATAATATGCAGCTACATCAGATGGATGTTAAAACTGCTTTCTTGAATATGGACCTTTGTGAAGAGGTCTATATAAAGCAACCTAAAGTATTTAAGGATCAACAAAATGTTGATAAGGTTTGTAAACTGAGAAAATCAATATATGGTATGAAACAAGCTTCCAGACAGTGGTACCTTAAGTATAATGAGGTTGTTACCTCTTTTGACTTTCTAAAAAATAAAGTTGTAAAGGGGAGCAAAGTTATCTTTTGACTTTTGTATATGGATGATATCTTGCTTGCATCAAATGACTTTACCATTTTGCATGAGGTTAAAGAAATTTTGGCTAAGCATTTTCACATAAAGGACCTTGGAGAAGCATCTTTTGTCCTAGACATTCAGATTTACAGGGAGAGGTCTCAACACTTATTTGGCCTCTCGAAGAAATCATACATTGAACGAGTACTGCAAAGGTTTAATATGGTTGATTGTAAACCTGTTGCAGTACCTATCTTTCATAGTGAGAGATTGTCATTAGCACAGTGTCCAAATAATGATACAAAGGGAGAGACTATGAAAAATGTGCCTTATTCTAGTTTTGTTGGTAGCTTAATGTATGCCTAGATGTTAACTAGACCAGACATTGCATTTACTGTTAGACTGCTAGGTAGATATCTAGCTAACCTAGGAATGTTGAGATATTTAAAGGGAACTAAGGATTATATGTTGATATACAGAATGGTTGATAATTTAAACCTCATTGGGTATATAGATTCAAACTTTTTTATATGTCTGGATGATAGAATTTTCACATCAGGATATATCTTTATGTTAACAAACGGTGCAGTATTGTGGAAGAGTGTCAAGCAAACACTAGTGACTTCCTTGACTATGTATGCATAGTTTGGCTCAGGAACTTGATTTCTGAGAATTTTGTGGTTGATTCAGTGGCTAGACCCATTCAGTTATATTGTGATAATCTTTACGCTATGTTATTCAATAAAAGCAATAGGAACATCACAGGGTCTAAGTATTTAGAGGTCAAGTATTTGACCATCAAGGAATTGATACAAAAAAGTGACATTGAGGTGGAGCATTTGAGGACTAAGGATATTTTTGTTAATAATTTGACAAGAGGACTCCGTCCATATGTTTTGAGAGATATGTATACAGTATAGGTATATTGAAGTCCTTAGACACTATTAGTTAGAGATCACTGTGTTTTCTCATCATACATTCACTGTGTTTGCTCATTATGACAGCATGCTTTATAAATAAAGATGGTCATCATTTTTCTCTCAGTTATACATGTTGTTATATATTGTCGTGATACAGGTGAAAGTCTTAAGATCTGTGATCTTAAGCATTTTGAAGGTTATTGGGCATATATATACAGATTAACCTTAAGCCTATATCATTAGGACACGTACAGATACATGTATAAATCCACGAATTTTGATATAACATAGGGGATATAAGTGTTTAATCTCATAAGTTTTATAATACAATTTAGCATTCAGTGAAAGAAAACAAATATCTATGATGCAGTTTAATATAAAGTTCGAAGAAATTCAAACCTACAAACAAAAAATGATACATTTTAGATCATACAAGTATCATCTTAATTTGCTACACTCCATTTTCTGACTCATGACAGCGAGATATTAGGTATACATAATTGTATTGGATCTGTGTCACACATGACACACGCATTTGATATTTTCTGATATCAAAAGCCTTACATGACATAATGACAGATTTTGATTATCTTTGGATCAATTTTTTTTAACTTGGTCGACCTATAGAGTGATTTGACTTGACTGTTTTTACTGGCTTTATTACTGTTACAACTACTGTAATTAATTATTATTCAAGGAGGAGCATGTTGGAAATTTTCCAAATATTGGACAATAATTAATTACGTTTTTATGGTTTTAATAAATTCATGATTAAGCAAATTGAATTTGATATGGTTAAAAGATAATAAAATAGCCTGATAAAAGATTTGGGTTGATGGGTTGTTTCACAAAGAAAATTCACCTTAATCAGTATGGGCTAGGCATGTATTGAGCCTGTGATAGGGAGGCCCGATATAGATGCTATATGTATAAGATTAATGCCTGTTGCAGCTGCTTAAGCAAAATATGAACGTTTGGATTCTCTAACTCGTTAAAAGGTTTATGTGTTAAGAAAGTTGTAGAAAGACATTAATGACATCCGGTTGATCAACTTTCGCAAGGATCGTCGTGAAAACGTGAAGGTTTTGGCATTGAAAAGCTTGTTTAAAGTTATGGATAGCAAAATAGGTATTTCTCATCTTTTCTTCGTTTATTCACTTTCACGTTTGATCTTGAGTGCGTAATTAAGTCTTGTGTTAAGCACTACCTTTAAGACGCCTATAAGTGGGAGGTCGATTAAAGAGCATCTAAAAGGGAGTGGTGAGGGAAAGAATCGATGAAGGTAAGTGGGTGATTAGGTAGACAACTGTTTGAAAGTTATATGACCATAATTGACTGGGAGAGAGGCAAAGTGGAGTAATGAGAGGCTAGTTTCTACTACATAATGATGATGTCGCTTAACGATGCCGTTAAGTTAAGGGATATAAGGCGGTGAGGTGAAATGAGAGATACCACGAGAACTACAGAGTGGTATGAGTTTTTTATACTCAACCCTATTGTCAGAGAATACTGGACGAATTTGACGTTGGAATAAATTTTCAACTAGCTCTTTAAATTGTGTAAAGATGGCGGAAGTGTCCGATATTTTCTTTATGGGATAAAGGCATATATATTTGGTGAAATGGTCTATTAAAATAATAGAATAAGCATAGCCATTAACAGAGCGTGTAGTGGGTCCTCAAACATCACTGTGGATAAGTTTTAAGGGATGAGTGCTAGTGAGACAATTTTCAGAAAAGGACAAGTTATAACTTTTATTGATAGTATAAGAGGTACAAAAGAAATCTGAATTTTAAAAAGATTGGGGTACAAGACCATTACTTTTAAGAACTAAATGAAGCACTTCATTAGAAGGATGACTGAGTTTGTGATGCCAATCAGTCAGAGATGTCTTAGTGGTGGTGACAATAATTTGAGGTTAAGGCAAATATGGTAAGTAAGTACTGTAAAAATCATTAGTCTTCTCCCCTCGCAGTAGAGATGTATCTGTGCAAAGATTCTTCACAAGAAAATGAGATAAGAAGAATTCAACAAACGCTTTGTTATTTTTACACAAGTGAGCTACAGAAATCAGATTACGACGTAGAAATGGAACATGCAACATATTGGATAAGGAAAGTGTTCAGTGCGGGCTGTATATTTTTGTGAGACCGTACAGGAGACGGGAAGGCTGTTACGATCACATATGAAGATCTCATTTGGACCACCATAGTCAGAGTAGGATTAGGGATTGGTGAGATTGGATGTTGCATAACTTTAGTTAGAGTAGGTTTAGAGATTGGCAAGATAGGATGTTGCATAATGCAACATCCTAGCATCGAACAACCAAGGTTATTGGCTAAAAAAGGGCTCACAGACATGGTAGCATTGGCGATTGGACTTGTTGGTCGAGGAGTATGCTAAGAGTTGTGGATAGTGATGTTTTTATCCTTCAAGGATCGCACAGTTTTCTGTAGTCCTGAGTATCGTGTCCTGCATTCTCCCAAAAGCGACATAGGAGGTGTGCTTGAGATGAAACCGCGCCATGGATGAGAATTGTTGATACCTATGTATCTAACGCAACAGTTCGAGTTGTTGCACACTCCAAAGGAAGAATAGAAACGGCTAGAGGTGTGGCCGTCGGAGGAAGGTTAGAGTTTGAGAATTATAGAATTGGGAAGAGAAGTTGACGTTTTATTCAATGATACCTTCCAACAACGTTA
>JANIIA010376653.1:0-39081 GCA_027478495.1 Erythroxylum alaternifolium | reverse complement strand
GTTACAAAGATGCGAGGAGTCTTATTTAGTCTTGAACTGGGAAAATGTCATTTCATGGTCCAAGAGGGAATTGTTTTGGGCCATAAGATCTTATACAGGGGGATTGAGATAAATCGAGCTAAGACTGAAGTGATTGAAAAGCTCCCACCTCCTACCAACATCAAGGACATCCGAGTATTCCTTGTTCATGCAGGGTTCTACAGACGATTCATCAATGAATTTTCTCTTATTTCTAGACCTTTAATGTTAGTTAAAGATGTGTCTTTTGTGTTTAATGATGATTGTTTAGATGCTTTTAATAGGTTAAAGATGGCACTTACAACAACACCTATTTTGACATCACTAGATTGGTCACTTCCCTTCGAGATTATATATGATGCAAGCAACCATGCCATTAGCTATGTACTCGGACAGTGGAAGGAGAAGAGCTTACATGCAATTTACTACGCCAGTAAGACCTTGATAGAAGCACAGTTAAACTATACCACCACTGAGGAGTTGCTGGTAGTGGTATTTGTATGTGAAAATTTTCATTCTTATCTTTTGGGCTCACAAGTTATTATTTATATAGATCATATAGTATTGCGTTATCTCTTTGCGAAGAAGGATGCCAAGGCTAGGCTCATCCGATAGGTGCTTCTGCTCCAAGAATTCAACATTGACATTAAGGATAAGAAAGAAGCAGAAAATGTTGTAGCGGACCACCTATTGAGACTTGAAAGGGAACAAAATGAAGAAGAAGAGGAAATTGAAGCGTGTTTTCCAGACGAGGCTTTAATGATGGTAGAAAATCCTTTTCTTCCTTAGTTTGCAGATATTGCTAACTATCTCTCTGATGTATTCTTCTTCCTAATCTCTCGAATCAATAAAAGAAGCACTTCTTATTTCAGTGTTCTCGCTATATTTGGGATAAACCTATGTTATATAAAATATGCGCTGACAGTTTGATTTGCAGGTGTGACCCTGAAGATGAAATGCCTAAAGTTTTGACTCAATGTCATAGTTTAGTTTATGTCGGACATTATAGAGTGAATAAGATGGTTTCTCGCATTTTGGAGTGTGGATTCTACTGGCTAAACTTGTTTCAAGGATGCCTAAGATTTTGTATTACATTATGATAGGTACCAAAGAGCAGGCAATATTTCAAAGAGAGATGAGATGCCACTTTCAAACATCATGGACGTGGAGATATTTGATGTGTGGGGTTAGATTTCATGGGACCATTCCCATCTTCCCTAGGTAACTCTTATATATTGGATGGAGTTGATTATGTGTCTAGGTGGTCGAAGCAATAGCTACTCCAACAAATGATGGCAAGGTGGTGCAAAGGTTCATCAAGAAGATATTTACTAGATTTAGGGTGCCTAAAGCTATCATAAGTGATGGTGGGAGCACTTTTGCAATAAACCCTTTGAGGCTCTTTTGAGAAGATATAATTTTCATCATAAAGTAGCAACCCCTTACCATCCTCAAACGAGGGCCAAGTGGACGTGGTGAATAGAGAGTTGAAGAAGATTTTGGGGAAGGTAGTGAGCACTTTAAGGAAAGATTGGGCTTTGAAGTTGAATGATACATTATGGGCTTACATGACAGCTTTCAAAACTCCTATAAGTACAACACCATATCGACTTATATATGGAAAAGCTTGGCACTTACCATTGGAGTTGGAGCATAAAGTTTATTGGGCAATTAGAACATTAAACATGGTTTGAAAGCTAGCAGGAGAGAAGAGATTGTTTCAACTTGATGAATTGGAAGAGTTAAGATATGATGCATATGAAAATGCCAAGTTGTACAAGGAAAGGGCTAAGAAGTGGCATGATGGCCACATTAAGAAAAAGGAATTCAAGAATGGGGGCTTAGTGCTTTTATTCAATTCACCACTTTGGTTATTTCCCCAAAAAACTCAAGTCAAGATGGAGTGGCCCATTCAAGATTATTCAAGTGTTTCCTCATCATGCTTTGGAGTTAGAAAATGAAAAAGGTGAAACTTTTAAGGTTAATGGTCATAGGTGCAAGCTTTAATCTGGAGAGCCATTATCACAAGAAAAGGAAGTACTTTCTTTTCTTTCACTCACTTTTTTATGATTTCATATGGAATGGTCAAGCTAATGACCTTAACTTAGCATATTTGTCTTTCATTTGTTTATCATTGTGTTAGTGTGGTTTTGTTTTGATTTAATGATATTTAGTTTGGTTTAACTTGTTTCACCCTTTATTCGCTTGTTATTTAGGTCCCCAATGATACGTTTTGAGGTTATTTGAAGATTTATTGTGCATCATAGCTTGTTGGAGGACCAAAGGACGAGAGGAAAAACACGCCACTTCCATCGGCACCACGACCATAAGCCCATCTTGCCTTTAACCACTTGTATTATTCTTTTTGTGTTTTGTGTTTTGTTTGTCATGGTGTTGTTTGTTGGTTTTGGATGTTCTCTTTTGGACATTGAGGACAATGTTTTGTTCAAGTGTGGGGAGGTAGTCTTTGTATTTATGTTTGCATTTTTGTATGTCATTTAGGATGCATGTTAGGTTATTAGTATTAGGCATGTCATTTTCCCTACATTGAATTTTTGTGATAAATGTGTTTCCATGAGATTCTATCATGCTAGTTGGAATGAGATTAAATGTATGCATGAACTTAAATTAGGCTACTTGAGTGGAGAGTGAATCATGTGGAGTAATGAAAGTAGTTGGCCACATAAGCTTATTCAAAACTTGACACTTGAACACTGAGGTAATATATAGAAGCATAATAGATTTTCATTTGAGCCTATGTAAGGAATTGAGCCCTTATAACTCCATTCTATAGTCATTTCATTTCCTTGTTTATGTGATGCTTCCTTAGGTAATTACCTTCAGAACTTGCTTTGAATCGGTTTAAATCTACTAGATGTATGCTAGATAGAAATGATTCAGGCCTTCTTGCTTTAACCTTTAGCTTAAATGACCTATCCTTTTATTATCCCTTATTAGCCGCATTAAGCCTTTAACATTTTGTTTCTTGAAATCACCCATTTTTAAAACCCACAAACCTCATTAGCTTGCCCAATCACAAGTTAATAGAGTACTAAGTGATACTTTATTGTGGAATCACAAGTTAAGACCATATTGCATATAGTTGCTATTTCTGTTCATTGTTTCTTTATTGTGTTTAAAAAAACCAAAAATAAATAAAAAGAAATAAAAAAGAGAAAAGAAAAGAAAAGAAAAAGGAATAACATGTAGTAGCTTTAATAAGTAGGGAGAAGTAGTCTTATCCATTTGTATATCTTCGAAGTTTATCTTTGTCATCCCTTTGTACATTTAGTAGTTTATATATGCTTGTGATAAACCACTAAAACTTGTTTAATCCACCTTAACCCTACCGACAGCACAACTCGAAACAAAGCCCTTTTGATCTATTCTAGCATTTAATCATTGTGGAGAAGAATTGGTGTATTAGCAAGCCTATGATAGTGTGGTTTCTTATAGGAAGTTTAAACGAAACACTAACCATTAAACACTAAGAGAAATGAGTGAAATCCATAAGGAAGGTCTGTTTTGAATTTATACTTAGCTTTGAGTAATGGTTTCATGAGTTAAATTTGCTTATGTGCACCAACGAAAATTAGTCATGATGTGTGTAGTAGCTTGACACCTGAGTTGGCCAAAGTTTGAGGGATTGCATGTTTTAATCTTTGTGAAAAATAAGTGATAAAATTTTATTAGTTGTATTTGATCTTTTCTTAAGGACAAGCAAAAGTTTAGGTGTGGGGATGTTGATAGGTGTAGATTGCATTGTATTTTTATAGGTAATTTGATATATGTTTAGTGGTTAATTTGATTTTTTAATGTGTGTTTAGGTTAAGAATTTTGTTAGCTCATAAATATTTTTGTTTTAAGTGATATTTAGGTGAGAACATGTTTTTGAGCTTCAGTTATATATATATATATATGAGGAGTCATGATGAGTTTGTTAGTGTTTCAGGATATTCGGAAGAGTTTCAAAGGAGACCTGAACAAAAACACAGTCTCACTTGCTATGATCGTGACAGAAGCACCAATATAGGCCCACAATCATGACCAATATGCCACGATTGTGACAGAAGCTCAAGCATAAGGCCACGATCGGTAGGAATCTGCCACGATTGTGACAGAGAGCAAATAAACTGGCCACAATCGTGCACTAAGGGCCAGGATTAGTGCACGATTGTGGCCTGCACATAGATAGATGCAGAGTCACTACTGCACGATTGTGACCTGCGCATAGATAGACGAAGAGTCACTTTTGGATTTGAGTTTTTGAGGGACATTTCGGACGCTAAAAAAACACTAGGGTTACCTTAATTGGAAAAGGCTATAAAAAGTATTATGATGTAACCCTAAAAAGGAGTATACATTTAGCCTACATTTGGAAACCCAAAAGTGAGAGAGAGAAAAAAGAGAGAGAGAGAAAAGAAGAAGATGAGGGTTCAAACGCCGAAGCTTCTTGGAATAGGTGATCTCCCGATGCCGCTGCTTTCCTGAATCATCCAACCTAAGTTTCATTTCCTCCCTATTTACCTTTCTATTCGTTTAATTTGTAAGATTGAAATGAGTTGTATGGTTATGAATTTTGAGTTTTCAATGATGTTCTAGCTTTTTCTTCGGGATTTTTCTTATATTTAAAGTTAATTTAGTTAAATTGTGTTTACTTGATTTGGGTGTTGTGATTGATTAATATATTTGCATATTTCAGTAACAAACTGAGATGGTGAACCGGATAAAAAATAATTAGATTGGATTGACAAGAGTTAGGCAATCTAATTGACCACTTAATCAATCTAGTTAGTAATTTTATGGAAAGAGATCCTGTGCAAGACTTGATTGTTTATTAAAGAGCTTTAAAACTAATTAAAAATGTGGGTAATTTGTGAATTAAGAGATTGTAAGTCCATAATTTGATTAAGGTTTATGATTTAAGGAGTGGTTATAACTCGAGAGAGAGTAATCAACCCTATGATCGTTTAGAACCGACACCCCATAAATGCAAAATGGCTAGATTAGTATTAATGATAGGTAAAATCTCCTCTTTCATAACTTGATTAATTCTCTTGACAAATTTACATTGTTACATTATTTGTTCATTGACAATTTGCTTAATTTAGTTTACTTTTCAGTTTACTATTCGAATTTGAGTCTTAAACAAAGCACAACTTGAACTAAGTAGTGCCTAAGTACAAACTCTGTGGTACGATATCTACTTTTTACTACAAGTAACAACCTGTATACTTACATTTTTTAGCGTAAAACAAGTAGTTTGTTTTTGCAATCAACATTTATACTTTACAATCATTTGTTTTTCATGAGAACTATTTAGTCCTCTTATGTTCCAACATAAAATTTTCATTAGGAAGAAGCAGAGACTAAGGTAGTAAGACTCCTCTTTTTTTTGACACTTCTTCTAGTCACTCTATGAAATTGCAAGGACTCTACTGGGTTTTGGTGGATGGCATTTGTAGAAGTGGTAGGTAGATAAATGTCTTCACTTGTTTTATTCTAATCTAAGGTATTTTTCTTTTGGGAGGTGCAACTGGTTGGTCTTCTTTTTGACTTAGGCTATGAATATCCTCCTTGGTTTCTTCCGGATTTCCAATGACAACATGTGCATGCTTTATATTGAGGACCTTTTCCTCTACCTGACCTGTTGCTTTGTTTAATTCAGGATCTTCTTGTGGACAATTTGCTTTGTTTATATCTTGGTTTTCTTGGGAAGCTATATTCCTTCTTGTTGGTCTCAATTCCTTCTTTAGCTTGGCAGCCACTGGTTTCCAATTGTAAGTGACTTACACCTGGTCTTCAAAGGTGTTTCCCTCCTTATTGATTCTCAAGGTAAGAATATATTCAGGTAGATCCTTAGAAGGGTCCACTAAGATACATATTCTAGCAAAACTAACCCTTGTAGGAGCTATAGTAGACTAATCAATATAGATAGGCTTTCTAATGTAGCTGTTTAAATGACTCAGACTTTTAGTAGTCCAGTATTTCAATGGAATATTGTGTAGATTGGTCCAAATGGGTATCACTTTTTTCTCTAGATCTACCATTCTTATGCCTGGTTTTCAAGCTTGGAGAAGTAGGGATTGGGAATTGAAAAACCATGGTTCTGCTTCCAAGATTTTTGCAACTAGAGTTTTGGAACTAAAATTTAAAAAGGAAGATGTTTTGATCAGAAGTACCTCTTTAAACTTTCCATTGTTCTGCAGCCCAAAAGTTAAAAGCTTAGAAGGATGGCCTTCTGTCTATGAAAAAACCAATGAGAGTGGCTTCCATTTTGGAATATCCATAATTAGGGCAACAATGGATTTGCCATCTTCGACTCTAAAAGGGCAGAAGTGGAGCTGAGGTGTGCCTTCTGTATCATCTAAGGCTTGCTTATAGGTTTCTTTAGGGGTTAAGATTGATGGTTTTTATGGGGGTAGGTTAAGATTGCCAAGAGCAGGGTTTAAGGTTGTCAAAATAGGTAAGGCTGTTTGGTTAGCTGGAATTGACTGGGAGGGTGTTAACAAGTCTACTTTGTGAAACTTTTCTCCAAACCAAGAAAATCACTCTAGCAAGCAGAGACTAACATTGTTAAAAGACTAATTGGTAGGGACCAAGGTTTGAAAAGATGAGAGGCGTGTCTTAATTAGCTTAAATGGGAATTGAAGGAGGAGATGGAGGTTGGAGGGAGAAAATATCACTACAGCAGTAAGGTTTTCCAAAGTATAGTAGTAGAGAGTAAAAACCAGGAAGGATAAGAACAGATGGAAAGTAGTAGGAATACTAAAGGCGGGTGAGTAGAAGAGCAAAAATTATAGGACATGATATGGATACTTCTTTAACCAACTTACACAAGTATATTTTTTCTTCTTTCTTTCTTTTTCTTCTTTTTTCTTTTTTCATAGTTAGAACATTATAACTTTAATTTTTTACAATTTCATTTATTAATAATGAAAATCAATTAATTTAATTATTAATTATTATTAAAATAAGAGATTTAATTTACTATTATATTAAACTAATGAATATGTTGTTAAAGAATTATAAATATAATAAAAAATTTAAAAATAATAGTTAATATTATCATATTCTTAATTTAAGTAATGATATATAAATATGATAAGTTAATATGTTTGACATGAATCTTTCTTATAATTAACTAATTCTCAATTACTCTATGAGGCATGACTATCACGTGAAATGCCAGTTTTCTAAAGGATATAAGATTAATAAAAGTTAACAACAAAATTTAACAGAATATTGGTTATGGACATTTTACAAAATATAAGAGACTTTTAAAATACAAGATATTTTGTTAAAATGCATGAAACTAAAAAAAAGTAAGTGTCTTTTACTTAACTATTAATTTTAATAATTTGTATTAAGTTGAATAAGATGATAAATTAGAAGTTTTGAAGGTGCTTGACTTGGAATTTGGAGATATTTAGTATTTTGATAATTCACCTATTTGCATAATAATGATGTAACCAAATATTAAATTATTTTTTATTTTATTGACATAATCATGTATGCTATAGTTGATGTGATATAACATAATTACCTCAAATATTGTTATAAGATTAAATTCTGTCTTGGGCTTTTTTTATTTAGATTTGGGTTAATATTGGGTTGAACGCTCGACTTAGTCAATTGCTATATGATTTGCGAATATAATAGGGTTAATTACAAAACAAATCCCAAACTTTGCTCAATTTTGTAATTATAGCCCAAACTTCAAAAAGTGATAATTAAATGCTCAAACTTTCAATTTTTCAATTCTAGCCCGACATTAGTGTCTCCTTTAAATTTGTTGACGTGGTTTGCTACGTGTTTTGGAAACCCTAATTGATAATACATATCAACCAAAATTAACACAACTAATGAAACGACGTCGTTTAATGATCGCAGGTTTCCGATATAAAAAAGCTTTAATAATTAACCTCGATATTCCACAAGCACATGGGTCATTCGTATAGTACCTAAGGTATTGATCTCATGAGGAGTGTTAATCTAATCATAAATCTAAGGTTGAACTCAATTCGCAATAATTCAAAAAGAACAAAACTAAACAAGAAAATATTTCAATCACGCAATTAATTCCAACATTTAAATTCAAAAATAATAACAAGATAGCATATGCAACACCCAATCACAATACAACCTAGAAACTACCAATTGAGAGAAAGTGAATTTTTATCCAACTTTAATGAAAACCTAATTGATTATGAATTTATTGAATTACCGATTCTAGACGATTCTAAGGTTGATTACTCTTTCTTGAGTTATAATCATTAACCCTAATTTATAAACCCTAATTAGATTATGTGAATTGCAACCTCTTGATTCCCAATTTATCCAAAAATTAAATTAGATATGAAATTTTCCAATAAAATATCGAAAACTTATGTAAGATCTCTCGTTACACAAATTTACCCTTTTGATTCAATTCTTGATCTATTAAATTGCCTAACTCTCATTAGCCCAATTTAATGATTTTTCACTCATTTTACCCTCTTAGTTTGTTACCGAATTATGCAAGTGCATAATTGAAATCATAAGAAATTCAATAAAAATGCAATCAATCAAATTTCATTAATACCAAAGATAAAATATCCCGAATGTGAGTTTAGACAAATCCTCAACATTCAACAAATCTATCATCTATGACTATCTCAAATTCTATACAATCATAAAGAATGAAATAAAACCAGAAATAAATTCGAAACGGATGACAGAGGCAGCAATGATAGGAAACTTCTTGCGTCGGGAATTACTTCATGTAGGCTTCTTCTCCACATCTCTCTTCCTTCATTTCCTTCTTCAATCTCTCGATAAAGCTCTCTAGGATTTCGGGATTGTGGTTGATGCAAAAGCTCCCTCTCTTGTGTTCTTCATGTTCTCTAAATACTTTGTGTATCTTGAGGAACCCTAGGGTTTTTCCGGAGTCAAAACGGTTTGGAAAATCCTCCAAACTTGACTTTTTCTCTTATTTGTGCGTTTGCCCAATGCATGCCATGATTTTTGCCAGCATCAAAACTTTCTGTCGTGATCGTGGCAATCAGGCCACGATTGTGGGCTGTGCCAGAGTCTTCTGTCATGCCATGATCGTGGGCTGGCTCACAAGTTTCTGTCACGATCGTGGCTTATTGTGCCACGATCGTGGGCTGTGGTTTCGACTTGAAAGTCTCCGAAACTTCTCCATTCTTCGACGTTAACCCTTAAACATTAACAAACACATCAAGGTACCTTAAAAATATAATATTTAAGCTCAAAGACTTATATTAACCTATAAAAAAATACTTAAACATATAAACTAACACAACTCTAACCTAAATACATATTAAACACTCAAATTAACATTTAATACATAATAAATAAAACCTTAAAACATGATGCAATTCACACGTATCATTTAATCACATAATCAAAATGATGTCGTCGTTAAAAAATAACATAGTTTAATCCCTAAATCAGTTTACGCAACCCCGATGCCCTCACTCTTTGGTTTTAGTTTATTCTCTCGACACCCTCACCCTTCTTTTTACGGTGTGTTGCAATGTGAGACTAACTTAAGACATCGATAGAACAAACTGAAAATGAAGGGTTAAAAACATTGGGAGAATAAACAAAAAATGAAAAGTAACAGCGTCGAGAAAACAAACTGATAAAAAAGGAAACAAACTAAAAACGAAAGATGAGAGTGTTAAGAGAATAAACTAAAAACGAAAGATGAGCATGTCGAGACTACGAAAACTGATTTAAGGATTAAACTACGTCATTTTAGTTATGCGATTAAATAACATTGTTTCATTAATCTTCATTAATTGCGTTAATTTTAATTAACGTGTATTATTATTTAGGGTTTCTGAAACATGTGACAAATCACGCTAGCAAAACTTAACGAAAACATTGATATCCGGTTAGAATTGAAAAAAATAAAAGTTTAAACATTTATTTCCCACTTTTTAATATTCAAATTATAATTATAAAATTGAACAAAATTTGAGATTATTTTTTAATTAACCTAATATAATAAAATAAAAAGATTCGTCCATCTTATGTAGTTGAATTCTCCACAAGCACTACCTTAGAGAGGGGATGTAGTTAAAAGCGATTGTATAGTTATTTGATAAAAGTTGCTTTGTAAATTGTAGCAGTTATAGAGTGAGAGTCGATAATAGTTATAGCTCAATTGAGTAGTTTTTCACGAGAAACGGTATCCCATATTAGGATCCAAAAAATTGCTCATCTCATAAGCAAAGGGGAGGCTTTCTGCAGCAAAATCTCCAAATTAACCACATCCAAAAACTTTATAAAACAGCAAATTCCAAAAGCATTTACAGATAATATGAGAAGATGCAACCAAGAAATCCTGATCAGGAAATCATCCACAAACTAAAGCCTATATACCCATTTGGCGAGCATACCTAAGAACAAATCTAGGAGAAAGAAGTCAGCATCAGCAGTTTTGTCTCTACTGGAATTGAAACAACTCACAGTTTTCCACGTCAGAGACATCAGCTACTGATGTTAGTGTAGCTGCTTCGCTTATGCCACCAAGTTCAGCCTACAATAGTTGTCCAAAATATCATGGGTCATGTACATCAAAATTTCAGGATCCAATATCAAATTCTCCATAGTACACTGAAGTTACCAATGGTATTCACCATGTATTACAGTTGACACATAATAGTTCGCTTATTAGCAAGATAGTGAGTTGTATTCTCATTACTGAAAGGTTTAATTTTGACTGCATATTTGGTGAAGGCATAATAGTTCACCGGTTAGCAAGACACAGAGTTTCATTCATGAAAGGCTAAATTTTGACTGTAAATTTGGTGAACGCATTTTATCAAGAATTTTACTTCATTGGAGAACTCACTTGGACGATCAGATTCTCAACTATATCCAGTTGCATGATACAGGAAACCAAAATAATGAAACATCCAGTTGCATGATACGGGAAACCAAAATAATGAATAAAAGGAATGTGCAAGTCCTAACATTCACATGCATTCAAACTAGACCTATTTCCTATAGCCAAAGCAATCCAGTCCAGTGTCAAAAAATGAAAAGAGATGGAAGGTCCAAACAGCAACCAGTAGCATCAGAGTTTCATTCCTCAAACTGCATAGTCAAATAAAATTTCCAAGCTAAATACCTTAGATTGCCAGTATCGTTCAAGTACTCGACAGTATTGCTGGCGTGCTTCACGTGAATCAACCATCTTGAGAACTTGAGACACAGCCTCATCAACGGCTCCATCCACCTTCTGTCTGCGGAATACCTGGAGGATATCTTCATCATCACTGCTATCATCAATGCATTCTATGTCATTCCGGAAACCACGTAAACCAACTCCTTTCCGCCGCCACCGAAGCATAGCCTTCTCAAGAATTCCAACAGCCCAACAAATTACCTTGTAGTACTTCCTAGCTCGATAGCCTCTCACATGGGCCTGCCAAAAACATACAAAAGAGTATGATCTTAAATACTTCACCCCTCAAGTTCAATGTTAGCAAGTTGCATGGTTCATTGCTTATGCAAGTTTATAGTTGGATTGTGCTATCTCGGTCAACATTCATAGAACTGAAGCGTTAGTCTCTTTCTTCTTCTTCACATACATGAAGAGTATCTCCTCATTACACAATGATGAAAAACCAATGAGAAGACAAGTAATACCTGTATCTTCACAACTTTTTGTCGAAATGCAAGAAAATTCTTTCGACCTTTCCATCCTCGATACTTCTTCTGTATAGATAGAGCAGCTGAATTGCAATCTCGAGCACCAGAAGCCATCTTGAATGCCGCAGAAAGACCTTGAAGATCACCAGTATTGAAACCATACTCATCTGTACTAGCAGAGGAATTAGCTTCTATCTGTTGACGCTTTCTGAAAGAATGTGCTCGGAAAGCAGCCTGTATTCTGACAGCTGCCTGAGCTGCGTTACGGACAGCAGCTAACGTATGCTTCATCGAGACCTGATCTTCAAAGAAACCTAAGTTCACAGCTGAAATGCTACTTACAGTTCCTTCAGCTTGGACCTCAGCCAAGCCTTTAGAAAGCTCACTTTCTTCTAGTCTGAGAGATGACAAATGGCTAGTTAGTGCCACCTCTGAAAGATAGCCTGCGAGTCCTTTATGCCCACCGGTAGCAGCAAGAAAAGCTGGAGTTTTGCCAATAGGATCTTGTGCATTGGGATCTGTCACAACTCCAGCAGATGCGCCATAAGCTAAAAGAACTGCCACCATATTTTCCCTGTTGTACACACTAATCTACATCATTTCAAAAATCAAAGGAATCCAGCAGTCATTTGATAAGGTCTACGCCAACCCCTAACCACAACTTTTCTTCTCTTTCAGTTAATAGTGAGAAGCAGTAGATAGAATCCCATTACAATCCCACTCACTGTCCTCACTAGCAAGTTAAGCATCTTGATTTCATGAGAATTGAAACTACTTAAGCATAAAATCTAACAATCGATTAGCATACCCTACATCCAAGGATTTGTATGTAGAACAGAGTTTTTGTTTACCTTCCAAAACGTGCTGCCCAATGAAGAGCAGTCCACCCATTAATGTCACGAAAATCTACATTGACACCGTTATTAAGAATTGGACCCAATGCCCATTCATAACCCAACCCAGCAACCATGTGAATAATTCCTTGCTCATTCTTGGACAAGGAACACCCAGAATCAGCATGTCTTTCCTTAGACTTGCATGAAAGCCATTGATGTAACTTGTCTTTTATAAGCTGTTGCAAGAGCCAGTCAATAGTGCTTGATGAAGTTCCAATGCCCAATAAAAGAGCCTCTATGACATGACTCCATGAATCATCATTGGCTTTCAATTCTCTAAGGAAATGAATTCCCGTTACCATGCTTTCTCCTTTTTGTAAAGAGGAATCAGGCAGAAGCATCTGCACAAATCTGACAAGTAACAATAGTTCTTCTGGATTCTTAGTAGCTTCCACCAAGGATTGATTACAGCAAGAACAACTAGTATCTTTAGCTCGATACTCAAACTCTTTGATCTCGCTGCAGGATTCCTTATTGCCCGATGTAATGCAGAGACTGACTTTTCCAGGAAGGTGAGGAGGAGCTTCGCAGCAGAGAACACCTTCCTGAATTATTTGAAGAGGAACCTCAGTTTCACCAAACCTGCATGCTAATACAGATTCTGATGGATCACAAATAAAAGATCCAACAAGAATGACCTGCATAGAAAGAGTTCAACCTCATAAATTAACTTAAATTTCTTCTCGGGAAAGAGAAAAGTAAAGATTTGTCACTAGAATATTAAATGTGTCTCCTTGCCCAGCCACCAGGGAATAGTCAAACCAAGCTGCTACTAGACAAGAAGTAGGGAAACATGACTTGAGATCAACAACAATAAGGATACAGTGGTGGTCCTCAGTAATTTTGTGATGCAATGGAACTATAGTGATGTACAGATTTAACAACTTACAATCACTTACAACCTTCATCTCATAGCAACTTTATCATCATCAAATCCAGGAATCCATGAATGACAGAGAACTAGTAGGAAGTTGGATAAGTACTTTACTCAATCTAGTACCTGTTAACTAAAGATTGAGAAATGACTTATTTCTATAGTTCACCAAGGCAATGAATAAGCAGATTCTTTCAATAACACCTCATAACCAAAAGAGTAGTAACGTAGCAGAGAATTCAAGAACACAAAGTCTATGAAGAGGCATACTTTTGTAGCTTCGGTAGCATAACCCCATTCTGGTGATATCTCATGGATTCTGAACTTCAGTAGTTTTGTAACGATCAAACTTGAGCCAACTGCAGTAGGCAGTTGGCCTTGTTCATTTAGCATTGAATTGTAATCAGAACAGATGTCATGGATTTCTGGAATCGAAGAATACAGTTTGAAGTTTCCAACTTCTTGAAGTACTGAAGTAGAAGCTGGAAACATGGAGAGTTGTCAAAAAGGTCATAAAATTATAAGCTCAATAGCCATCAAGAGCAGCACAAACATACAGTTTCCAACATTTCTTCTGCTGGAATTTGACCAAGTTTGTTCTTGGGATCCAATTGGTTCCTTTCTCAAAGTAGAATCGAGCTTTTCCTGCTGCAGAGCCATGAAATGGACCTTATAAGAAAATCTAAAATCAATTCTACATGAAAAGAAACATGCAAGTTCTTGAGAGTCTAAGCACATGAACAATCCAAAAAAGGAATGCTCAAAAGCAAATAACTCTAGAATGTAATCCAAGTTATTAGAGTATTATTACAGATATCAATAACATTCATTATATCCAAGTGTCACCTGGAAATCAATCAGCAATGAACTGTTGCATGACTCCAACATCTTGTTCCAGGACAAGGAATCTTCACTTCCAACAGTATAATCATAAGACTGCTGATAGGCACAGTGATCCTCTAGGCAACATAATAGCCGTTATTAGCTCTTTCTATACAGTTTTTGACAAACCACAATCAAAAGTATAAAAATGAAAAAGAATGAAAAGCTCCATTTAGCCAACCCCAACTAGCTTAAGACAGGCACATGGTTGAGCTTAGTCAAGGAAAGAAAAGAAGAGATAAAAAAAGTATATGACAATTAAGTCTTCAATGTCACTGATTAAGTCGTAACAATCTGAAAAAAAGGAACATGGTCAGTAGAATTAATTTCCCGAAAAAGGGATCAGGATAGTAATCTAGCTGATTAAGTGAAAATCCGAAACACTGCCCAAAACAGGAAAAAAAATTAAAAAAATCCATCTTGAATCAATGCAAGACTGTTTGATTGAAACTCCACCAGATAAATTTGGTTGCCTACCACATGTCCAGGTTCATGCTGTAAAGTGAAAATTTGACATTGCTTGGACATCTTCCTTTCTTATGCCAGGATTTTGGAATTACCTATAGTGCCTTGCTGATTGTTCAGTGTATCAACATCCTTGATGCTGTCCTCATTCAAACTCAACTGTTCTTCCAACTGTTGTAAAAATTGACTAACATCATAATTTGGAGAACTAACCAATTCTGCTGTAGTATCTACCCCATCGTCCTTGATAACTCTTTCAGAACTAACTTCTGCATACCCTGGGCTACAAAAGTTCTTGTGCGACTTACATTTATGACTCATCATAAAAGTAGATTCCTGATTGTGCATAGTATAAGAGCTTGGAGTTCGAATTAAAACAGACGAAGATTCAGGTGATGAATCTGCAACAGATCCTGGAGATCGTTTTCCCTATATACAAAAGAAAAAGGACCTTTTACATCGACTTGAAACTCAAAACATAAGCTTCCAAAGCTATAAAATGTAAGAAAAATGCACAGACACTTTTCTGTTTTTTAGAATAGCCTCGCAGATATTAGCAAACTTAAAATCAAAATGGTTCCAACTTCCACAACATATAACTAAAGAGATGGCAAGTGAATTGTCTAAATAATAAACTTTGAAACAATGCTATCACCATCAAGTTCCGTAAAGTACATGAAATTGTATAAGATCTCTGACTTTTATATTCATTCTGGAGAACTAACCTCAGTAATCTCTCTATAATGAACAAGAACAATGTGCTCATATGCCCTGTCAATGAAAGTAAAATATGAGAAGTTTTCAATAGGATAGAATGATCTATATTTATTATTGATCTATATTTACTATTCCTCTTAAAGACAACTATCTCAATAATACACATCTGCTTCCAGATAGCCTCCGTCAGCACTTCTTGAAGATAGTAATGCAAAAATTTAAAATGTCAAAAGAAAGTAGCCAACAAGTGGCGGCAAACTTACGGGTCAAGCATCCAGTAGCTTCTTCTCTGAAAACTTGGGTTTTGTTCTCCACGTGCATAATAACAATTTAGAGCTTCAATCTTTCCAACCTAGAACGAAACACTAAATTAATCAAAGCAGGACCAGCCATAAATGAATGACATAAAATATATTTTTGTTTTATTAAATTCCTAAAACCACCAAATAGAGTCATTCATTCCCCTTTGCCTGATGCCCTATGAATGATACTAACATCTATCAGAGCCTATTCCTGCTTTCTGAGGGCTTCGATGGTGAACAAAGCTACAAAACAATTAAAGAGAAAAGGGAAACTTTTTAATAATGAATAGGACAACTTATGCAATGGAATTGGGGTATAAACCTTAAGTCGTTCATGTGCCTCCCCAACGTTTCTTCCATCCTTCTTTTTACGCCAATTATGACCATCCCTACGAAAGAACCGAACAACCCTCTTGTTAAAAAGAAACACCGACCCACCTGTCAACCAATCCGGCTAGAACTATAAGCCGCCTACAAATTAGCCTATAACAGTAAAGAACATCTACACAACAAGACGAAGAAGAATAACATCAAAAACTTACTAGTTGGCTTATGCGGAGGTTCTTGAGTTAGCTGGTATTTGTCATGGTTCTGTAAAATTGAGAACACCTCTGCTGGCTTCAGCCACCTCTTTTGTGTTTCTTGAAACCAAAACATATCAGTATCGTATCCTGAAAGGTTGAAAACAGAGAACTCATTGTAAAAGAATCATCTAATCAAGAAGAAAGAAGCTAAAAAAGTTCACGACATTCCTCACCTGATTGCAGCATATCTGAAGAAAAATCAACTTGCTTTGCAAATTACGATTCACTGCGCTTCAGCTTAGCTGATCAACTTCGTTGTTCTCTCGAGTGGTAAAACTAAAAGACAAAACATGTGGGCCATCAGCCACTAATGCTGCTCCAAGACAAGAGAAAGGTTCTTCATCTTAAGTGGGACCTAGGTAGCACCCCTGGCCCTAACAGTCACTGCTCTTTCCTCATTAGACACTAGGTAGCCAACAAAGTCTGGCCATGTGAGTTTTGTTACTGTAAGAAAATTCTAAACAAAAGTTGGAATATCGTCACCTGACAATCTTTAGATTCAGGATTGGTACTTCGATTGCTCTAGTCTGACAGTCTACATGAATCTGCTTTATTTGCCTCAGCCTCACGGCTTATATTCTTAAAACTTTTTTATTTTTCTAAAACAAAAATAAAACCTATCTAATTATTAACTTCAATATAATTACACTTTTATTAGTGGTAATCATTAAATACAAAAAATATAAAGACAAATGAATTTTATAAGTTATTTAAATTCTTGTAAATTTTTATTAATAAAAAATAAATTATTGTATTTTATTAAAAATAAATAAGTAAAATTATAATGTTTTATTTATAAACTAACACTTATTTGTTAATACATATTTTTACTTATTTAAACTAATCTTATTTGAAATATGTATATTTATGAAAAATAAAAATGCAAACAAAAAACAAAATTTAATTTTTATAATTTTTATGTTATAAAAATAAAAAGAGATTAAAATTAAAAATAAAAACTAAATATTCAAACAAATAAAAGTCTTAACTGATCTTAAAAATAAAAATAGAAAAACAAAACGTATTGATAAGCCCTTAAAAATAGTGCATTACTTAATATTGTAACTTTTGAAGCATAAATCATCTTTCGGATCTCTTTAGAAATTAAAAGATTTTGGCAACGAGTTCGATCCTCGTGTATACATCTTAATGAATCTCAGTATAAAAGATGGGCACAATCCCCGGTAAGCAACATCACATTAATTTATTTATGTTATTTTTACATATCTAAAGCTTAAAAAAATAAATACACGAAGAAGACCTGTTAACATTAAACGGTGACATATATGGAAAATTCAAAACAAAAGACTAGGGGGCAGATACGTCATATAAGAAAATGATAATAAGAATAAGAATGAATATACTGAAGAATAAAAATAGATATAATCATTATAATTATGATGAATAGTTAAAAGGAAGAAATGACCACTGTTATTATTAACAGTGGTTAGTTTGTTAAAAATATTAATAAATAAAAATTTGTTATATTTAAATTAATTATAATATAATTAATTAATAAATAATAATATTTTAGTTAATTATATCATAACATTATTTTAATTTATTATATTGTAATTAATTATATTTTAATTAATTAATTATATTGTAATATTATTTTCATTAAAAATATTTAAAAAAGTTGTCTTGCATGTGACACTCCACTCCTCATGAATGAATTTCATTCCTATGATGTATAGGGTGTACCAATAACTTCTTAAAATTTAGATACCAAATTATTACCTCTATAATAATAATAATAATAATATACAATTAACCATCCACTTTTTATCATTTACTTATTTAACTCTTTTCAAACCCATCAAGTAATCACTCCGTAAGTTTTCATTCTTATTTTCAATGGCGCGAGTGAACAAAGGCTCAAATATAAAGGATTTTATAAGTACGAAAACAACACAAACTAAGACTGACTCGCAAAAATATAAGAAAAGGTGTAGGGAAGGAACCTTCCGACCCTCAAATAACTATCTAAATCAGATGCTGATACGATTTTATTCAAGAATTAAAGGTGATTTCAAGCAAGAACTCAAGAATAAGTCATAATACTTGGGAAAAAGAAAATCTTTGGTCACCGGTTCAGATTTGGTAGGGTCTGGCTCACACCTATGCATTAACCCATACCTTAGAAGGATCAAATGCAAAAAGTGACACAACTTGAGCTCCGATCGCATAGGAGATTGTGTGCATGTCATTAAGAAAATAACTAGATCCACAATTGGAGATGTGTTAGAGGCTATGTATTCATTTTTAAGGAAATAGTGAGATCCACGACATTGAGACATGGTCGTGCTAGAGGTTATGTTTATTACCCTTAAAAAAAAAAACTAGACTTAGGATCTAGGTTATGACTATGGGGCGGACCATGATACAGGCGAAGTAAAACATATTTAAGGGAAAAAAAACTCTAAATTTTAAGAGACTTTAGCTATCTTTTAGAGAAAAATACATTAAAGAAACACCATTTTCTCTCTAAAATTGAGTTAAATATCGGAAGGCTTTCAACCTATGGGAAGCCTTCCTTTTGGACAATCAATTTTAAGCTATCTTTTATTAGAGAATTAAGATTCATAGATCATCTTAATGGATCAAGCTGTTAGTAGTTTTGGGGAGTTTATTTATATTTACTTCTACTATAATTTCTCTATCTTTATAATTTGATTTTGACATTTTTTAGCTAAATTCTTCTTTTATATTTAGATAGAGAAAATCATAGAGGTTATTTTTATATGAATTGATTTAATTTAATTTATAAAATAGAGTTTATTTATGTGAGCTATCTTGATTAATCTTAATGATGATTTAATCATGTACCATGTAAATCTAATTTTAATTTACCCATGGATGACTCGACAGAGCTTGTGTTGTAAGGTGGTCCTGACCTAGTAATACTCAAAGAAGACCTACATGATCTTGCTAATGCTAGGGTTAAATTTGTTATAAAATTTGATAAAGCTTCATACATTTAAAGGGGTGCTAGCATTGGTAGAGATACGAATTAAGTAACCACATAGCAAATAATTATAGCTTAAGAGAGTACAATTTTAGTGTTTAAATAGTTATGTTAGGCTAGAGAATGTCCAAATTATAGGTTAATTAACTAATGAAGTAAAAAATTATACTAGGAAAAAACTTATCTAGATATAGTTATTCGATTGCATTCTCTTCAGATTAATTATCTTGTTAATTTTTTGTAAATATTTTCATAAGTTTTATTTTATGATTCATTATTCTAGAAATCCATGAAAACCATCATTTTATTTATTACTTTTATACTAATTAATAGTGTTAGGATTTTTCTATTCTCACTGCTTATTTGTAGGATCGATACCCTCTTTACTATTATATTATTTACCAATAATAGGTATACTTGCCTAGTTAATGAGTGATAGATAACAATAGAGAAATTTTTGGTATCATTAATATATAAATATATATTAACTACACATTTTCCAACTAATAATTAGTATCTCCTCAACCGATATCCAAATAAGACTAGGAATGGTGCCTCTTACAATTGATTTTTAAAAAAAAGTTTACCAAAGGCCCTTAAAAGAGACAAGTAAGGAAGTTACTATGAAAAGATTGATTGTTGAACCAAGCAAGAAAAAAAGGAAGTGGTTATTGGGACAAAAAGGAGGAATACACTTCCATTCATACTGGTATGATTTAAACATATTGAATTGCCATACATACTTAGTGGTAAAATGTATTATTACATGTACTTAGGGAACAAAATTTACTTAATCATTAAATTTTTACATGAGATTTTTAAGAATTATTCACCTATTTGATAATCATTTTGCATGTACTCTTTGTCCATATGATATAATTTTTAAAAAGAGGTTGAGGAAAGTTATTTATTTTTCCTTTTTGACGCTTATAGATTGATATATCACATGTTTAATATTAACAAAAGATGGGAGAGAATAAGGATATTGGAACATGATCATTCATGATGCATGGATTAAGAGGGAGTACACATTACATAATGCTTTAACATAGAGATGCTTACTCAATGTCACTTAGTTTGGTAGTTTTAATGAATCATATGATCAATTATCAGATGTTAATTTACACTTAGGCATATTACATATACTTTTGTCATAATAAAGAGTTAACTTGAAAAGGTTTTAAGGAAAACCCTCATGATGAATCAAAATATGATTTTGGCTTAAGTTTTTGTTTAAAAAATTTGTTTTAATCTTTGAAGGAAACTGAAGCGTTTTGAAAAAATTATGTTAGTCCTTAATGACACTTAAGAGGTAGGGTAGAGTGGTAAATTGGGTGCTTATAAAATTTAACAAAATTTTCTAACTAACAAACTTGACAACAATCAATATATATGAGGATAAAGAAATTGGTTAACATGAATTAAACAAATAATTGAATAATCATTTAAAGAGGATAAGCAAGAGAGAATGCAAATTGATTTATAGTGGTTTGACAAATAACCTTTACCTACTTCTATTCCTAAGACTCTTTTTAAAATTCTACTATAATTCTTCTTTTAAGGTAAAGAATAAATTTTAAACAATCTTTTTTTAGTAAAGAGGAACCATTTTACAATCTTCCTCACTGTGAAAGGAACCTCAATTCCATTTGAAAAATCCCTAAGTATGGTATATAAACACCCTATCTAGAACTCAAAATATCTTACTTTATCACTTTAATAACTCCTAAGAGGCTTACTCATACAAATATGAGACAATGATGCTCAAATGCTTAATAAACACTTAAAAATGTTTGTAAAAGATATTCAAATGCTTCTTGATTCTGAAACTAATGAGAAAATGTTTATTTATAAGGTTTTGAGACTCCTACTAGCCATTAGATCTAAAAACTAGCCATTACAATAACTAGTTATAGAGCATTGATCATTATAACATATTATTTGACAAATGCGCATTAAATATACAGATTTGTTAGTCGTTGAGATATTGGATGACCACTAGGAATATTGGTCAACCAATATATTAACTAATGTTATTACAAACTCTTATATAATTTGACAATTTTAACTAATATTGGTTAACCACTAACCTATATAGGTTGACCAATCCTGCAAAAATATTATTTTAACAATGTTAAATGCTAAAACTCAATTTGTTTAATGCAATTATGATTTAAACACATTCCAAAATTTTCTCTAAAGGTTGTTCAAAAGATCAATTGCCTTTTCTCTTAAAAAAGAAAGTTTTAACACCTCTTGATGAATGAAAAGACTCATGCAATGAAGTAATATAAAATGTTTATGCATAGTGAGCTTTTGAGATTACAATTTATAATATAAAATCTTAAATTACCTTGACAAAGCTTAATCTTCTTTTTTTTCTTAGCTTAAATTTCATTTTGTTAGTTATAAACTTTATTTTTTCTTTTATAAAATTCACAGAGTATCTTCTTGAGTTTATGACAACATGTTATTCTCATATTGTTTCTCATCAAAATAATAGATTCATTAGTACTACTTATGTTTTGTTATTATCAAAAAAATCTATTAGAACATCTCCCTTTTTAATAATGACAACGCATTTGTGATATTAGAGAATAATAACAAAATTAAGCACATAAGTAACAATTCTTATCAAGATAATGATTCGCTTTCCTTTAACTAATATGTAAATCACAATCTAATATCAAGAACAAAAGAGATATTTAAAGAATTATCCATATATATAGGTAAATGAAATTCAAAAATTATTCCCCATGAATTTCATCGTTCCCTCTAAATCTAATATCACCAATCTTTCTCTCCCTTTTTGAATCATCAGAAAGAAATCATTTATCTAAAAATGTAAAAAGCAAAGTATCATGCATTGAGCTAACTTGATTAAAATATCAAAACAAAATTGATTAAGATTAATAAACTTTCTCAATAAAGAGTCATAATAGACATTTAAAGGGAAAAAAAGCCAATTTCGATATAAGCTTCTCTAATTATATCTAATTTAAAAAAAATCTCCAATTTTGATACGCTTCCAAGTTAAAATTTTAATTAAAGAAAAAAGAGCAAGTTTTGACAAAATTAAAGGTTTGAATTGCAAAAAAAAAACTAATCATAATTGCAATATCTAACCATCAATTTCATAAAAGAGTTTATAAATTTGAAAGTCCTAAAACTTTCAAAATATTGATATAAAAAAGTGCCCAAAAGATCAAATTTGAACAAAATCAAAGATGTATTGGTATAGTTAACTATAAAAGAATCAATTTAGAAAGATAATCTAAATTATAAAAAATTTGAGAATAGGGAATGATGTTTCTTAAAACAAAGAGTTAATTTTTAGGGTTTTTGAAGATATAAACATATAAGATAGAAAAGAAGAAAGAACTTACAACATGTCGATTGATCAATCATATAGCTACACTAGTTAACCAATGTTTATCTTAAATAAGACAGGTGAAATAGTGTTGAACAAGTGAGACAGAGGTGAAAATTTTATTTTAAACTAATTACATTGTTTAACTATAGAGCTGTATTGGTAAACCAATGACTGGAGTAGTCGACTAATATATGCATCCAATCTATTTACAAAGTTATTAGAAAGAAACATTTCTTATACAAAGGGACATCAGTTGACCACTTGAAGACATATAATGACCAATATGTATAGATGATCAATTAGAGGAGTAACCAAACTCCTTACAAACTTACCAGAAAGACAAAATTTCTTAGAAAAGGGGATATTAGTCAATCAATATGCATAGGTGGTTGACTAGAAGAGTGACCAAACCCTTTACAAACTTACTAGAAATGTAAAATTTTGTGATTTTTAGGACATTGGTCAACCACACTAATATATTAGTTAACCTGTTGGCTTGATGGCTTGAGAAATAACCTTTAAACTCAATTTAAAATATCAAAACACTTAATAAGTCATGGGAATATTAATCAAGAACTGCCACAAACATCAAAAGAGATTTTGATCATATAGAATCATGCCCAAGTCCATCCTAATATCCTTATTCATTGGTTTGGTGAAATTATTACCTGATTATTCTAGTTCACTAACAAGTTTTAATTTAATATCCCTATTTTGCACATAATCTCTAAGTCTAAGATCCATAATATACCTAAAAAAAATATTCAGTTACTCATTCATAGTACAAACCCAAACATTTTAAATATAAGGATTTATACTCAAATTAATAAATAAAAGCATGAATTAGTAATAACCTTTGATTAAACATTGCTTATGATATAATTTAGATGATGATTCTTCTTAGATTTTTAATTTATTGGAAGCATCTTATTATTTTTGTCATCCTTACTTATAATTTTCTATTTTAAATAGTCATTGGAGATCATTCTTTTTTTCTTTAATGACTAATTTCTCCACATCCTACATCAACATTTTGAATACTTTCTTGAATACAAGAAGGATAGATTCATTAAGCTAAAAAGCATAAACTCTTAAAAAGTAATACTCAATTTAGTAACAACCATCTTTACTACACATTAGTTTCTCTTTCTTTTCTAAAAGCCTTAGAAAATAAAACAATCAATGTGTTTTAGGTACCTAAATGAGCTTGATTCCTTGATTGTTAGGCTCTTTCTTATTTTTAACTTACACTTTTAAGGGTTTTCTTTCCATTCTTTGTTTAAGGAAACAAAATCTATCAACATATTCATACTTACCACAAAAATGACATACCATGTTATATGAGTGATGGTAATGCATAAATACATTTCTTGGACCTCTTTGTGTATATTCATAATGAGATATATTCCTTTGGATATTAAATTTATTGCATATTCTCTTACTGTATTTAGATCAACTACTATGATTATGTGTATGATACCTACTATGATTGAAGGCTTGATGTATGATATATTGAGTTCTAAAGGGGTGTAAGTGAGTTTGTAAGTTATCATGGAAGTTTTGTTGATTGACTGATTTAATTTGTCAATATTTGAATTAACCATAAGTGCACAGTGTAGTTATAGCTAGAACAAGTACGGTTCGATCCCACTAAGACAATGTTTACTAATAATTACTTTCTCATATTATCTAACCTAAAGATTGGATATTGGATATAATAAAAAATAACACTTAAATAATTACAATAAACTAGGAAATAATAATGAACACAGAAACAACAGAATTTACTTAGAAAACAATCAATATCAAGAATTAGTGTCCTAGTAATAAATCCCATTAAAACTATTAGAGAATTAACCTTTTATCATGAAATTGTTTTGTGGACTATTGAACCGTGAAAATTCCTATATTATGCTAATAACTCTCCCGAGAATACTAACAAATAATCCGTAGGTTTATTAACTGAAATTATTTAGGTTAGTTTCTAGGACTACTTTATTGAGTTTTGAATTATGCTATTAGGTTTGATCCTAATCCAGAGGATTTATGTCGACCTATCTTTAGGTTTGCAATCAACTCCTTTGAATTATGGTAGATCTATTCATACACAAGATTTCTCAATCCTTATGCTATGAAATCAGAATATATACTAGTATTCTGATTCTATTCGAATATAATAAAACACATAATTGAATCACAATAGAATAATCAAAACAATTACGTTAAATAAAAGAATAAAAAACATATTGTAGGAAAAACTGGGGTTCATCACATCTAGATACTAATAAGAATTTAGTCGAATGTAATAGAAAACGAAATCAAAGATAAACTGGAAGAAAAATTAATAGAAAATAAAGAGTTCATAATTCTAATTCTTGTTTCTTTTCTATCAAATGTTCATGAAATTTTAAGGTTTAATGTTGCAATATATTGGATCTTTTGATGATTTCTTCCCATTCTCTATGTCTCTAGATCAATATCGTTCCTTTTGAACATTTTTTATGTCTAAAATTGGCTTAGGAAGTCTACTCCCTCGAATCTACTTCTATTCATGTATTTTTATAGTAATTTCTGATACATAGGCATATACTAGATCATGTATAACCCAAAATTTGCAATTCTACATAAGTTGAGAGACTTACATAGCAAAAGACATGGTCGTGTATCCCTTAATTGCTTCAAATCTTCATTTTATGCTACATTTTTATTCGAATTCTTCTCCTTTTAGCCCATAAAGGCAATTATAACTTATAAATGCACTTGGAGTAAATTAAGTACCAAATATAAAATAAAACTATAAAATCAAGCAGAAATGTATCAAATATAAGGTATAAATATGTTTAAATATACATATATCAAACATCCTCACACTTTTGCTTTTGTTTGTCCTCAAGCAAACCACAATCAAAATTATCAATTTTACAAAACCTATCTATCATTGATCTTAACTTGTCCATTCATACTATAAATCATTATGCATATTTAATCAAATTAACATACAATTAGAATCAAATTATCCTAAAATTAACTTTATAAGTCCATATTAATAGTAATTAAATTAATAATCACATTAAAATCAAAAGCATATACGTTTACACCCTTACCAAGATTTCAATCAATGCATTCAAGTCTTTAAGGTGAAAAGTATCAAACTCTCAATCAATGTATAGTATAGCTCTTACCATATGCTTGTAGTTATCACATTTCTATCACTTACATGTATCACAGAAACAAAAATCCAAAGGTCTTTACAGGGTTGTACTGGGGCTTAGGTAAGGTATGATTGGGATAATAAACAAGTTAAATTAAAGGGAACTTACTCAACAGAATATTGCATGAAACTTGTTTACGATAGATACAAGTCCTTTCCTTACAAATCCAATGGTACCATATACTTTTCTTTTCTTTTTCTATGCTCATTTTTTAATCAAAACATAATTTCGAGCATTCAGCACCATAATTAAAAAAAAATGGACCTTTCAAGTTTTTCAAGTTTCATTCAAGCACATAATGTAAATAACTTTCAAAGTTCAAAACAATACAAACCTTCAAAGAAAAATAGGATAAAGGTTAATATGTGGGTTTAATTCAATGAAAAAAGGTTAAGACTCAACTTAATTATTCCTAAGGGATAATTTACAGTAAGGTAATTATAAAAAGAGGTTAAAATAAATTGTTGAATATAAATACCTTTATCACTTCAATGCTTCTAATTTAACAAATATGATCTCAATTTGTATAATGAAAGCAATTTCTAGAATTATTCAACTATATAACATACATGAAAGAAATAAAAGAGCTTTAAAATTTTGAAAATTTCGCTCTTAGGTTCAAAAACTCATGAAAAAGATAGGTATATATGTGTGAATAGTATGCAATTTTCTTTCAACTTAGTTATGTAAATGAATACTAAAATTATAACTTATAAGAATAATTTTGCTCTAACTATAATCCTTTTGCATACTAATTCAAATCAATATTCAAAGATGAAGTAAAGTATTGATGGACAAATTTTAATTACGTCAAGATATCAGTTCATAAAATTTAATAACAATGATTATAATAAGCTTAAAGAAATCATTAAAAATCATTAATCCCTTCCCCACACTTAAAGTTGTATTTTGTCCTCAATGTATACAATATAAATATATATAATAAGTGAGAAGCTTAAGTGGTAGTTTCATGAGCAAGACGATTTTGCTAAATTCTGATCCATCCAATACTAGACTACATCATTGCAAAATATAAAGAAAGGGATAAAAAGAATAAAATAAATAAAAATAACATAATTGAATAATATAGAAGAACATCATTAATTATAATGTTAAAGAGAACAAAATAATTAATGGAAAGAAAATTAAAAAATATACACAAAGGATAAAGAAAAAGAAAGAATATACAAGATTAAGCATATCCCTCATTATGAGATCCTTGCGGGTCCAATGAAGGAGATGATCCTAACCAGGTGCATAAGCTACTAAGGAAGTGCCCTTACCAGATGGTGGAGGATGGAAATCAATGCCTAAACAGCCCACCACTAAGAGCATCACCTCTTCCACCTATCCAACTATAAACTGAAGCTTGCCTAATCATACAAAAAACATCTCCAATCGTCTCCAACTATCCTACCCACTCTAGAAGCTCAACTTACTAAAGTTTAAAGGTTCGATAAGTTCCCAAAAGCTAGCCCACCTATGTCTCCAATAAGGCTATCTTTAGTTGAGCCATATTGTGCAACCTAGCTGATATGTGTTTAAATGTTTATCTATTTTATCTTCTACACTTGGTGATTAATACCTTGGAAATGCTTAGGATGCTCACGTTGATTCATATTTGATTTTAGGTACATTTTGGAAGTAAAGGAATTAAAGTGACCTAAAGCATGCTCATTGAAGCCATATTTTCAATTTCTATACTTTTTGTCTTCATGGAGCAAGAATGAGAAGTATTGGAGCAAGTAAAGAAAAGAAAATTAAGAATGAGAAGTAATGAAGTAGCACACGTTTGTATGACCATCACACGTCCATTTAACCATAACATGATATTCTATTATAAGAGAAGTGTGGAGAATGATGGCTAAATGATGGATGGTGGATAGCTACATATTGAGGGTTGAATCATGACAACGTAACACCTGTCCATTTATCTTATGAAAAGCCTAGCTTGCATATGGTGTTGTATGTAGCTTTTAAATGAAAAAAAGGAGGCTAAAACATGTAAGTAAAGTTTTTACAGCCATTCAAAATTATTAGAGCCATGATTTACGTTACAACAACCATGAAAGAGCTCTCTCCAATAAGATTTATATGGATAGTTTTCCATTAAAAGATAGCTATCCATTTATCATATTTTAACCTAGTTTTCAGTTGAAGCGAAGAGGAGTGTGTCGGCTGTAGGGGTTGGTGTGTGGGTAGTGAGAAACTAAGAGCTGCAGGGAGGTGAGTGATGGCAATAAGTAAGGAAGAATAGAACAGTGGCGTGAAATAGAGAGCTGGGAGGTGGCAGAAGAAAACATAGTTAGGAGGGCTGAAGAAGAAAAAAAAAGAAAACACAAAGTTGTGTGAAAGAGAGGAGCAACCAAATACAGTAGAGAAGAACACAAGAGTTATGTGAATAATGAAGTGGTCCATTGATATTAATTCCTCAAATCAGCTACAGTAATATAGGGTTGGAAATAGAAGAGAATCATGATCGAGGGATTGCAGTAGAAACAAAAGAGAGTGAAGGTGGCCAATATATTAATTTGTCACATTAGGAATAGCGGGAGAGAGTCGTGTGAAGTAGAACATTTGAGAGGCTTGCGATAGGAACCAAGGGAGAGTCATCTTCGGCTATCCTATTATCATCCATTCTCTCTTTATTTTTTTTACATAAATGGATGCTACAAAACCTGATTGTTGGAGCTTGAAGATGGAGATGGAAGGCTAAATCACTTGACGCCGATTCGGAGGTGGAATCGAGGCCAAGGAGTATATTAAGCGTCTAGTGTTATGTATCATTTTCTACTCTCTTTTTAGATTGTTACGTTATTTTGTATGAATTGATTGGGTATTTTTATAATGATGGTTTTAATGCTCTATTGAATCATTTTTATGACTACCTATAGTTAGATCTTGAATGTGATACATATTAGTTATATGGAAGATCGTTTGTAGCAACTAATGGTACTGAATCGTTAGAAATAACATAAGTTAAATAGTCCTAGCTTGCGTGATTATTACTTAAATTGATCTATTTTTCTTAATTGTAATGCTACTGTCCAGATAAACTTAGAGAGCTTGTTCTAGGTTTCCTGATAATTAGTGTTAATTAACGAGCGCTTCGTAATTAACTAAAACTTAAGGAAAAATTGGAATTAATAGAGCTTGTTATTAATTCACGATCAATAGTCTTAAAGGAGGAGTAAAGATGATAACCCATCGACATTTATAAAATTGTGCTTAGGCTAAGATAAAACCAATGAATCGGTGTTTAATTTATTCATCGACTTTATCATTTTGCTACAGTTTAATTTGATTTATTTTCATAGATTTAATTTTATTTTGTTTTTGATTTATTTCAAATTGAAAATCCCCCTATTTGCTTAAACAAATAATTTAGGAAAGTATTTGATATTAATCCTTGTGGGATCGACCTAGACTTATCGCTATCTATAGTTAGTCTAATTATTTTGGTAGCGTTACAAAAGTAAACAATTTTGGCGCCATTGCTAGGGATTATTATTCTTTGCTTTTCTAAATTTATTTGTTTTGTTTTGATATCTTTAGTTTGATTTTGACTTTTGATTAATTTCTTTTCTTTTTTGGTTAGTTTCAGTGCATCTTCTCACACTAGTGAATTGAAATTTGATCCAGAACTTAAAAGAATGTTATGCAGAGCGAGAAGACAAGTTATAGAAAGTTCTAAGGATCCATCATCATCTTATAAGAAACGTGATTCATCACCAGGAATTTAAATAGTTTTAGGTTTACTTTCTAATTCTTCTAGTAATTCCATTTCTGAAATTGATTCTAACATGGCAGGTCAAAACAATGATCGCACTCTTAAGCAGTTAGCTACTCCTAATTTTAACCACAAACCCTTGTGCATTGATTTTCCTACTATTGATGTTGCTTTTGAGCTTAAATCCGGTCTAATTCTCCTTTTGCATTCTTTTCATGGTATGTTAGGTGAAGATCCTCATAAGCATCTTAAGGAGTTTCACTTGTTCTGTTCTAGCATGAAGCCAGCTGGAGTATAAGAAGAGCAGATTAGGTTTAGAGTATTCCCATTCTCATTGGAGGAAACTACCAAGGATTGGCTTTACTACTTACCCTCAGGGTCGATGACCACTTGGAATGAGATGTAAAGACTTTTTCTGGAGAAATACTTTATTGCTTCTTGAGTAACGAATATTTGGAAGGAAATCTATGCAATTCGACAGCACCATGGGGAGACATTATATAAGTATTAGGAGTGTTTTAAGAGGTTGTATGCTAGTTGCCCGTATCATCAAATCAGTAAGCAACTCTTGATCCAGTGTTTCTATGAGGGGTTTCTGCCACAAGAAAGAAGTATGATAGATGCAGTAAGTGGAGGTGCAATGGTAGACAAGACACCTATTAAAGCCAGGAATCTGATTTCCAATATGGCTGCTAACTCTCAACAATTTAGTATTCGAGAGCAACCCAGACCATTGAAGGTTAGTAAAGCTAGTACTACTACATTGGAGCAATAGATAGCTGGGTTGACATCTTTAGTAAGGCAAATGGCTACAAATAATGCTCAATAAGTCAAAGTACGTGGAATTTTCACAATGGGGCATCCCACTGATATGTGACCAACTTTGCAAGAGACATTCATATAATAGGTGAATGCTTTTGGGAGCTTCCCAAGCCAACCACAAAGGAATCCTAGTTACCCCTATGCACAGAACTCAGGATGGAAGAATCCTCCATCAACACCTACGGGCAGCAAGGACAACAACAAGGGTCCTATCAACAACCCTATCAAAGACAAGCTCAACCATCAAGCTCTGGACCTTCATTGGAAGAAATGATGAAAACTTTGGCTAAGAATAGTATGCAATTTCAACAAAAAAATGAATGTAGTATTCAGAATCTGGAAAATCAATTGAGTTGTATAGCTATTGTGGTGACATAATTAGAGAATCAAAATTCAGGTAAGCTTCCTGCTCAAACAATTGTGAACCTGAAAGAGAATGCAAGTGCTATCACCTTTAGGAGTGGTAAAGAAATAGAGGCACCATACAAGACTCTTATTATTGGCAGTGATGAAGAATCTGAAAAGGAACTTTAATTACTTGAGAAAGAAACTGAAAAGGGAACTAAGTTATATTCTCAATCTCTTATGATTAAAAGTTTTACTAAAAATTTTCCTCCTTTTCCTTGTAAGTTCGCTAAATCGAAGAAAGAAGAGCAAGATAAGGAGATTTTAGAGATGTTTGAAAAGGTAGAGGTAAACATACCTCTAATTGATGCCATTAAGTAAGTTCCTCAATATGCCAAATTTCTCAAGGAGTTATACACTTCTAAGAGGAAATTAAGGGAGACAAGAAAGTGATTGTGGGGGAGAATGTATCTGCGGTCATTCAGAGAAAGCCTCCCCCAAAGGGTAAGGATTCTGGTACGTTTGCGATACCTTGCAAAATTGGTGATGCTAGATTTGAAAGGGCAATGCTAGATCTTGGAGCTTTAATTAATGTTATGTCATATTCTATTTATACTTCGTTGAATTTGGGATCGTTGAAAGAAACTTGTGTTATAATTCAGTTGGTTGATAGATCTAATGCTTATCCGGAAGGAGATGTAGAGGATGTTTTAGTGCAAATCAATGAATTATTTTTCCTAGCTGACTTTTATGTCTTAAACATAGAGGGAGAACCTTCATCTAACTCTACACCTATCCTTCTTGGTCACCCATTTTTTAAGACATCAAAGACAAAGATCAACGTAGATGCAGGGACATTGACTGTGAAATTTGACGGTGAAATTGTTTGCTTTAATATTTTTAAGGCTATGAGGTACCCTAGTGATGTCCATTCTGTGTTATCTATTAAAGTCATTGACTCTTTGTCTCAAGAAATTTTTGATATGGATGGTAAGGATAAGCTAGAAGTCATTCTTTGCATGAGTTTAGCAGAAAACATTTTGTAAAATTCTAACTTGCTCATTACAGATAAAATGGAGGAAATTATGCTAGCATTGTAATCACTGCAAATAATACCAAAGAGGTATGTATTTTAAAATATTGAATTGCCAATATCTAATACGAAATCTTTACCTTCAGTGGTGCAGGCACCTGTAACTAAATTGAAGCAATTATCGAAGCACTTAAAATATGTGTTCTTGGGAGAATAGAAACACTTCGGTAATCATAGCAAAGAACTTAACCAAGTTTCAAGAAGAAAAGCTCATTCGAGTGCTTAAAGACCACATCATAACTATAGGGTAGACTATAGCCGAAATTAAGGGTATTAACCCTTTGACATGTATGCCCCGAATCTTGTTAGAAGCAAGATCTAAACCATCAAGAGAGTCACAAAGAAGATTGAATCCTCTGATGATGGAAGTGGTAAAGATGGAGATCTTAAAGTTGCTTGATGTTGGTATAATCTATCCAATTTCGAATAGTAAATTAGATGCTTGAATGACTTTTAGGATGATCTAACTATTGCTTTCTTAATAGATATTCAGGATATAACCTGATTGTGATAGCTCCGAAGGATCAGGAGAAAACAACATTTACATGCCCATTTGGTGCATTTTCCTACATAAGGATGTCGTTTGGACTATGCAATCCCCCAGCCACTTTTTAAAGATGCATGGTAAGTATTTTTTCTGAATATGTTGAACATAGTATTGAGGTCTTTATAGATTATTTTACAGTCTATGGAGATTCATTTGATGTATGCTTGGATAATTTGAATTGTGTACTTGAACGATGCATCAAGACTAATCTTGTTCTCAATTATGAAAAATGTCATTTCATGGTTGAACAAGGAATAGTGTTGGGACATGTAATCTCATCTAAGGGAATTGAGGTTGATAAGGCTAAAATATAAATTGTGCGAAATTTACCTTACCCCACAAATGTGCAGGAGATTCGTTCTTTTCTTGTCCATGCAGGTTTTTATCGCATGTTTATCAAGGACTTCAGTAAGATCTTAACAAAACTCTGTCATTTGTTACAAAAAGATGTAGCCTTTGAGTTTGATGAGGGATACAAGGAAGCATTTGAAAAGTTGAAAGAACTTTTGACCTCAGCACCGATCATTCAACCACCTAACTTGAGTCAACCATTTGAGATTATATATGATCCAGCAATTTTACTATGGGTGCTATCTTTGGTCAAAGATATGGAAAGATGACTTATGCAATCTACTACGCTTATTGAACACTTAGTCCAACACGATGCAACTATTCCACCATTAAAAAGGATCTTTTAGTTATTGTGTTTGCTTCGGATAAATTTAGAACTTATTTGCATGGTTCTAAAGTGATTGTGTATTCTGATCATACAGTATTAAGGTACCTTTTTTTGAATAAAGAAGCAAAGCCAAGGCTGATTAGAGGGATTCTCCTATTCCAAGAGTTCGATTTGGAGATCAAAGACAAGAAAGGTGTAGAGAATTTAGTCGCAGATCACTTGAGTTGAGTTTTGAAGGAAGAGGATCTAGTACCATTGTAAGAACTATTTCTGGATGAGAACTTACTAACGCTTCAAGGTAAAACTCCATGGTATGTTGATATTATAAACTATCTAGTAAATCGTGAGATAACTACTAATTTAAGTAAGGCTAAATAGAATAGGATAAAAAGTGAGTCAAAATATTGTATTTGGGATGATCCTCAATTATGGAAATGTTGTTCTGATCAAGTGATTATGGGATGTGTACTTGAATATGAGTGTGAATAAATTTTGAAGTTTTGCCATTCGTATGCATGTGGTGGTCATTTTGGGCCTAATAGAACTGTTAGGAAAATTCTTAAATGTGGTTTATATTGGCTAAATATTTTTAGAGACTCATATGTGTTCTATAAAGCATGTCAACAGTGCAAGAAATAGGGTAGTCTATCCCATAGAGATCAAATGCCTTTATCTCTAATAATTGCATGTGAAAATTTTGATATATGGGGCATCGATTTTATGGGACCATTTCCCTTTTCTTTTAGTTTTGTTTATATTTTGTTGGCTATGGATTATGTTTTTAAACGAGTGGAAGCTAAAGCCACCACGACTAATATTTTTAAGGTTATTGTAGAATTTGTCAAGTTTAACATTTTTGCTAGATTTGGAACACCGTGAACGTTGATTAGTGACAAGGGTACACATTTTTGTAACCGATTGGTGGGAATTCTTCTAAAACATTACCATGTCATGCATAAGGTGTCTATAGCCTATCATTCACAGATGAACGGGCAAGCAGAGGTTTCAAACAGAGAAATCAAGTCCATCTTTGAGAAAATGGTAAGTCCGAATCGTAAAGATTGGAGTCAATGACTTGATGATGCTCTTTGGGCATATAGGATTGCATACAAGACACTAATTAACATGTCTCTATACAAACTGATCTACAGAAAGTCGTGTCATCTTCTAGTGGAAATTGAGCACAAAGCCTTTTAGGATATTAAGCAAAGCAATATGAAGATGGATGCGGTAGGTGATAAGAGGAAGCTGTAGCTATAAGAATTGGAAGAGCTTAGGCTTGTGTCTTATGAGAATACAGAAATTTACAAGGAAAAGATGAAAAGATTTCATAATAAGATGATTGTTAGGAAGAATTTTAAGGTTAGATAAAAAGTTCTTCTCTACCATTCACGACTTAAGCTTTTTCCAAGTAAATTGCATTCCTGTTGGATTGGCCCTTTTATTATTACTAACGTCTTTCCAAATGGTGTAGTTGAAATTGAAAGCTTGCAGGCAAACAAGATATTCAAAGTCAATGGTCATCTACTGAAACCATTATATAAGGGATTCTAAGTGGAGGAAGTGGAAGTGAGAGGGCTAGAAGACCCTTCCTATGAAGAATGAGCAATAAAGAGTCGAGCCAACGATAATAAACAAAGTCGCTGCTTGCGAGGCAACCTAAGGGAAGTTAAATTTTGTCATTTACATTTTTACTTTTATTATTCTTGTGAACTGCTCCATTCTTGCTTTTGATTTTACGTTGAGGACAATGTAAGTTTTAGGTGTAGGGGTGGGGTATGCTAGTTTCTATGCATGTTTTTGAGTTTAACTGTGGCTTATGTGGCTTCTTAGGCAGTTTTCAAAATCAAATGAACAAAATCGAAAATTTTCTTATTTTCTATTTCTTTTAAGATTATTTAGTCATAATCAGAGCGTGAATTGACTAGAAAAATACATAGCAAAATTTGACATGTACTTTTGCTTTTGTGATTAGTTAATGTACTGACACATTCATATCAATCTCACTATTTTGTTTGTTATGAGTGGCCTTCATGAAATATACATCCTTACTTTGCATTGAATTTCTATTCGAGACCACATTGTTTATCACATGCGTGTTTTTTAAAAAGATTAGGCATTCTTTGTTGATTATAAGCTATATTAGCCAAATAGCCTACTCATTTATGTGAATTTTCCTTGCTAAACCCTTTTGAGCTGTATTAACCTTTTCTTTTGTATAAACCACATTACATCCACCTAACCAAATATCCTATCAAGCTTTAAAGCTAGTGGAGCATTTATTAATTCTTGATGAATGTGATTGTGTAAAAGTCTAAGTGTGGGGGTATACTTACATGTGGGTTGGTTAAATTTGTTAAAATGTCATGTTATGAATCCTGTGTTGATGTAGCTTCTTTCAATTTTATATTTGAAAAAAAAGAAAAGAAAAAGGAAAGAGAAAAATGTTTAACTAAAAAGTATGAAGGACGGAATGCAATTGTTGTGAAAAGTTATTAATTAATAGTTTATCCTCCTTAAGTTGTATTGGTTGGGTGTTTGAGTATATAGCATATGAAGAGGATGTTATGTTAGATGGAGCATTTCATTGTGTTATGTTCATATGGTTTATGATATGAGAGCTGAACTGAGTTGTGAAACATAATTGGTGCATTATTCATAACTGACGGTACCCAGTTATAGATAAATGCTAACTTGTACTTTTGATTTTTCATTAAGAGTTACTTTTGCTTCATTAGGTTAATGACTTTCAAACTACATTAACCAAAATACATTCAACCTTACCTTAGCCCACATTACAACCCTAAAAAGTCCTTTAATTCATGATTATGCATGGGACTTTTAGTGATGGAGAAATAAAATAATATGCAAAGTTGTGGATTGTTGTGATAATAAATGGTATTTGAATGCACCCATGAAAATATCTTATTTAATCATCTTTTGTCCACGTCTACCTTTAGATTACTCAGTTCTAAAGGTGATAAATGTTAATTGATCATGAGTATAAGTTTTGAATGTTGAGTTATTGCTATAGGTTTTAAAAGTCAATCATCTTTACTTCTAATTATCTATTCTTAGAAGATTTGGAAAATGAGTAAAAATGTTAGTTTGGGATTTTGATTTTGACAATTTGCTCGAGGATGGTCAAAAGCTAAGTCTGGGGAATTTCATATTTGTTTAAATGTTGATCTATTTTATCTTCTACACTTAGTGGTTAATACATTAAAAATGCTTAGGATGCTCACTTTGATTCATATTTGATTTTAGGTACATTTTGGAAGTGAAGGAATTAAAGTGACCCGAAAGCATGCTCATTGAAGCCATCATTTCAATTTTTATACTCTTTGTCTTCATGGAGCAAGAATGAGAAATATTGGAGCAAGTAAAGAAAAGAAAATTAAGAATGAGAAGTAATGAAGCAGCTCACTTTTGCATGACACGTCCATTTAACCATAACGTAATATTTTATTCCAAGAGAAGTGTGGAGAATGATGGCTAAATGATGGATGGTGGATAGCTACATATGTAGCGATGTCAACGGGCCGGGCTGAGCTTGGGCAGGCGATGGCCCGACCCGGCCCGTCCAAAAATAATGTCAGGCAAGCCACAAAAGGCTGGCCCGTGGCCCGGCAATGGGTGGCCCGTCTGCATAGCCCGCCCAGGCCACGGGCTCCCCGCCGGGCCGTTATTGGCCCGGACTTTTAATATATTTTTAAAATGTTTTAAAAATAATTTTAAAAAATTGTTATTGTATTTTTTAAAATTAATAAATTATAAACTTTTTTATTTTATTTTTCATATTTACAACATATGTATATTATGCATATATGTATTTATGCTTTTTAAAACTTTTTATTTTATTTTTCATATTTACATAATATATACATTATGCATATATATATTTATATTAATCTTAAAATGAATTAATCACTTTATTAATCCTAATGTATCAATTCCAAAATAATATATAAGTAATTCAGTTATAAAAATAAATAATTACAGTTTATTACATTGAAAATAGCTATTATTTTATTAAAATTAGAATGCATTTTATAAATTCTTTTGAATTTTGATTTGTTTTTATAAAATATTTATTTCATTAAGTAAAAACTAGATTTTTTTTACTTTGTTTCTATAATCATTTTATTCTAATTAATCTAAATTTATATAAATTATATTCATAATTTTTTTCCTATTTACTTTTAAAGTTTACATATTTGTATATTACTGATTTATTGAGTTTTTTTTTTTACTTCGCTCAGGGTCTTCTATAAAACATTAAAAATGACCCTGACTCGAACCAGTCGGGCCCATGCCCTGACTTGACTACTCCCAGTTGGCCTATTTTTTATTTTTAAGTTAAAAATAAAAATTATTACCAAAAGATTTCATCTTTTTTATAGTTGTTGTCTTTGGGTCGGGCTGAGCGTGGATAACGTGAACCTAAGGCCTGATCAACTCGGTCTTGACCGATTGCCCTCAGGCGAACCGAGTGACCTATGACCTAGCTAAATGCCTTTATACATTTTTCATTCAAAAGCTCTATTATTAACATTTCGTATGAAGTCAAAGTCTTTGGTTAGAATTATGCTCGGATTTATTATTGTAAATTGTCGTAAGTCACTCGTATGCCATGTGCATGTGTTCTCTCTGTTTCGTTATCTACGATTTTCGATCTTTAGGGTTTCTGCCATGGAAACCAATCTGAATCAACTGTCTCTATCGGACGAGGAGGATGAGGGTTTTATCCCTCCACTTATACCAGAAACAGAACAAACGTTGTATGAGAATTGCCTAGTTGGTATGTTCCTAACATATAACCGAATCAATTTCAATTCCATGAGGGAGATAATTGCGGACCTATGTCACCACATCGCTGGTGTGTCGATTACAGATATAGGGGCGAAATGCATCCTATTTCGGTTTTATTCGGAGTTGGATGTTGATCGGGTGCTCGAAGGAAAGCCATGGTTGTTCAATCGACATCTTCTTCTCCTTAGTCGCATATAATCGGGTGAGGAACCGCTGCAAATACCATTGATTTTTATAGATGTTTGGGTGGTAGTCAGGAAGCTTAGACTTGGGTATATGACGGAGGCGGTGGCTAAAGGTTTGGGGGATTTTATTGGTTCCTTTTTGGACTACGATCCTACTGTTCGGAAAGATGAGAATGATGAGATTTTGAAGCAAATAAGGGTATGGTTGGACACTACAAAACCTCTCCGTCGGAAGAAGAAGATTGTTGATCGTGATGGGACTATTTTCTATGCGTTCTTTGCTTATGAAAGGATTTATACTTTCTGTTTCCTTTGCGGAAAGTTGGGTCATACTGATAGCTTCTGTGATTTGCTCCTACATCGTAAGAAAGGGGAGTTGAAGCCTATGTGGGATGAGAGTTTGCAGGCAACAGGTCGTCGATCTCAACGTCCGACCAGTTCTTGGCTAAGGGTCGACACTGGAGGAGTTGGTGTTTTGGGTAATCTGAGTTCAGGAAGCTTGGTTGGAACGGAATCCGGTTTACTCCTATCCCAAGCTTTTCGAAAATCATTCCTAGGTATGTAGTTAAACGGTGATGATAATGTTTCTACTGTAGGCGATATGGAGACTGATTTATAGGGTGGTGAAGAGGAGACTCCAATGACTAGACCAGATGAATTGAAAAAGCGACTTCGCTGCAATAATAATGAACAAGCTGCCACTTCTTTTTCTACAACTATGGATTTAGAAGTGGGAAAACAAATAACCGAACAGTTGAACCTTCCAAGTTGAAGTTCGACCGATGCCAATGAAGCTGCTTGTGTGGAACTATCGAGGAGCGGGCAATCCTCGGGCAGTTAGTTTGTTGAAGGACCTAGTTCTTCGTTATAGGCCTGCGATGATGTTCATTTCTGAGACCAAAGTTCA